>LIAE01010466.1:70310-198527 GCA_002287525.1 Diploscapter pachys | reverse complement strand
TTGAGTGCTTGACGACAGAACGAGAAGCACCGTCGACTCGCTGTGCCCAGCATCTACTCAATCGTCTGAAATACTTTCTTTGGAAAATAAACTAAGTCAAAATATTCCCTACTTTAAACCAGAATAAAAATTCGATGGTTTGAAAACCACTTTTTAAAATCTTAATAAATTTTCGTAAAAAGTTTCAGCTTTATTTTCCGAGATCAAATGATACAGTGAAAAATAACCGGTTACGACAGTGCTCGTCATCAAAAATCAGCAAAAACAAGGAAATGAAAAATGAAGTATAAATAAAACAACTCTAATCAGTCTAGTCAGTCCTCTCGACGACTCGCTCGAATTTCTTCATGGTCTTCTCGTTGAGCATATCTGCAGTCAGCAGGGACACGCCCAATTGGTCGGACTTCGTGAATGGCTGCGCCATCAGAGTCAGCCATCTGGAATATTTTCAATTAGGGATATTTTTAGTTCCAAGTTTCAGAAATCTAGGCAAACGGAATTTATGACTGCAAAGAAACTTCTTTCGAACAAGCTTCTGGTTATTTCTTCAAAATGAGCAACTCGGCTATCACACTACCATCTTTTCATGTTTCCTCATGCCTTTTCTTTGTATTGAAAATTCTTCTTCCAGAAATCATGTGATATTCAAAATGATTTTTTTAAATCGCGCAGTATACCTTCTAGCAATAGAGGCAGCCTCGTCTATGCTCAAATTGGTGTGTGCCGGCTCCATGTATTCCTGCATCCATCGAGGCAATTTTCCCCTCTTATCCTCTCGAGAAAATCTGAACTTCTCCACTTCTTTCCAAGGAAATTCGAATTTGCCTACCTTCTGTCGGCAAAAATCATGAGACCGTAGTCGGTCTTGCCCCTGAGAACCCTGCCCATGCACTGTGCCGTATGACGCATCGCGTCGAACGTCAGGAAATCGTTTTCCCTGAAAATTGAGAATCAAAATGAAAAGGTGAAGATGGCAAATAGAACCGAATTCCAAACTGATCCCTGAGGTATTCGAGTCGAGCTCGCAGAATGCGACTTTCCGTGTAGACATAGGGAATTCCGAGCATGATCACACATCGTCCTGCAAAATAATCATTTGTAGTACAACAAATTAATAAAACCTGCACGAACTATGATTTCTTTCATGACTATTGTAAAGTGAGAATTCTCAGTTCAGGAATTGAAAAAAGCTCGAAAAAGTCGTGGTTTTCAAAAAAAAAAAAAAAAAAACTGACCAAGATGATGACTGAAGTCTATTCCTTCGGAGACTTTTCCCCTCGCGACAGAAAAGAGACAAGCCCCCCGCCCACTGTCGCAGGCCTCCACGTACTTCTCGAGGGCAACCGAGGTCTCCAAAGCGTCGTTCGTCTCGATGAACAGCAACTTGTACTTCATCAGTTCGTCGATTATGTGCTGAAAATTCGTGAAATAAATGTTGATAGGATTCTGTCTTGTGAATCATTTTTACTTCTCATCATTATTTCCCCTTCATTTTGATGAAAGATAAAAATGATCTCTTGAAAAGTTAGTCTTCTTTCTTTCCAAATAATATTCCTTTGAAAACTCTCTGAGCACCTTAAAAATTCATGCAAGTTTATTATAAGCTAATTTTCAGAATAATGAGTTCATCCAAATGCATCTTTACGAGATTTTTAGGGAAGAATTCAAAGAGTCTACCTGTTCATACCAGACAGCAATGACGGCCTCCATGTAAGTGTAGGAAGTGAAGAAAACGGCAAGTCCGTCGGGCACGAGGGAGGCCATTTCCAGCACCAGATTCCCGTAGTTACGAATCACTGCCACATCGCCGCGCTGCTCGAAGCGGGATGTCATTGCTACCTAAAACGTTGGAATAACAATGTTGAAATGTGGGCTGGAAAAAGAAGTAAGCAAGAATTTAGAAAGTCAAATAAAATATAAAACGAAATTATGCAAGATTGATCAAACGAAAATAATTTGAATTCAAGTAAAGATCGTGATAAACTCGATGTTGAACAAGGTTCTAAATTTATATAAGATAAACTTGAAGCATATCCTATGCAGAAACTGGCATTTCTCGTCTTCAATTAAAAAAACGATACCTGATCATTTCCCCTGGAGACAACGAGAGGGGAGAGACACGGCCTTGCAAGTGTCATTGTCAGCGATGCCATTATGACTGGGTCGAACTCCAACATTTTCGGGTACATTTCCAGGGGAGACAGAGTACCAGAAGTGATCACTACCTGAAAAAGTTATTCATCAATTAGAGAATCTGCTTAAAAATATTAACAATTGCAAAATACTTGACAACTAGCGATACAAAACCTTGTCCGTAATGATTCGTATTTTTTCTAATGGATCATCCTCTTCATTCATCAAATAATCATTGAAAAACTCGAACCGTTTGGAACCGGGAAATAACAGGCTTGATGGCGATTGAGGCATCGAGGCAGGACAGAGTCATCACCGGCTGGTTGCTGCCCTCGGGTGGCTCAACGATAAAAGAGAAACCCTGAATTCATAAATTAAAAAAAAAAAACATATTTCAAAGTAAATGTATGTAAATTTTGATAAGTTTTTATACCTTTGAATAGGTGGAAATCAAAGTGGCCAAAGTGGAGATCTGAGTAAGCGCCCATAGTTCAGTTCCATCAGCGAATTCCAGCGTCTTCGACAAATTGTCTAGTCTTTCAGCGCAAAACCTGAAAAAAACTGAAATTTACCTAGTTTTTCAGGAAAAAAATACCTGAGCGGTCTCCTCTCAATGCACATCCGATCTTGGATGTCCTTCAGAAACGCGGCTGGGCTCTCGATGATCACCTAAAATTATTCCCGTCCTTTCTTCAAATTTTAGTTCTCAGGAACAGATAAAGCAGGAATGGTGTAATAGTAGCAATAAATGGTAAAAAAATAAGTTATCAAAATAATTTCAACGAAAATAAAAAAGAAGCAATTCTAACCTGCTTAGTTCTGAGCCGATGCTTCAAATATTCGACGAATCGTTTCATGAACAGCACGAAATGTTGGGCAGTGCGAATCGAGCCGGGAATCGCCTCGTTGAGAATCTCTGCAGGCAGCACGGGGTTCGCAAGTCGCTCATCGTTTGCTCGCTCTCTTTCGGCTCTGAAAATTCAACTCGTGAAAATTTGAAAGTTGCTGAAAGAACAATCTTCAAAGAGAAATAAGAAAGAAAATCAAAATTCAATTGCAGTGAAAAAATACCCAAGTTATTCGGAATATCTTCTTCTGAAGCAGACTTATGACATTTTCTCTTCCGTTATTTTTCTTTCAATCATATCGCGAACAATTTGAACATTTTTCATTTATTCTTTTTTCTATTTTGAGGTTCCAAATTCCTACTTTCTGAGTCCTTCGACGAGTTTTTCATATTCCTCCTGCAGTCGAGCAGCATTTTCCCGTTTGGCCTGTTGAACGGCTTCATCCAATCTGCAATGGATTAACGTATTCCTGTCGTATGAGCAAGAATACCTGACAAGTTCCCCAGCAGCTCTGTCGATGTTCTTCTGCGTGATGGCGACGGACATTGATTCGATGCACACGTTGTCGATGTTGTGAGCCTCGTCGAACACCACACAAGTCCTGAAAATCGCCATCCTTGTGAAAGAACTATTAGTGATGAGGTCAGAAAGATATTATCTTCGCAGTTGAAAATAACATGTGTTCTGAATGTCGAATCAAATATCTTCCAAAAAGAATTTACGAATGCAGAAATCGCATTTATGCAAGGATGTGTTCAGAAAGATGTTATATTTTACATTTGAAAGGAATGAATTAGCTAGTAACTAGCGAGAAAGTTTGAAATTTTATTTTTTTAAATTCCAACTTCTTAGTGAAATCCTTGGAAATGAGTTCAGCGATCTTTGGATCCAGAATGTAGTGATAGGAATAGACAACGATCGAGGCTGTGTTGACTGCATATCTGGCAACGAAATACGGACAGATCTTCCTTCTCCTTCCCAGTTCCTTTAGGTCATTCTGAAACAAATCAGAAATTATGACTTTCAAATTTGAATACATCTTTAGACGAGTAAAGATTGATGTACGAATTATAATTATGAGTTTCCTACCAAGTTCCAGACTCCATTTGGCAGAGCGAAGTTTTCCTCGAGATTTTCGAAGAAATCGCAGGCCGGCAGAGAGGGATCGAGTTCTCTCTTCGCACGCTGGAAACTCGCCGTCAAACGCTGACATGCACCGTCCACAGATGTTCCTGCAAACATACTATTGCGTTATTGTAGTTTTATTTTGCTTATTTTACCTTGTCTGAGTCCCCAGACAGCTTCGTTGATGCAGAGGTTCTTGCGAGCCGACAGAGCGACTGCCACTTTCTTGGGAGGAGCCTGAAGTGTTACTTCTCTTGAAAATCAATGAAAACTATCGCACCCCAGTTTCTTTCTCATAGTAGGCGTACAGCGTCTTCAGTTCCTCGACGCATTTTTCGATTTCGGGAATCGTTCTCGAGCAGTAAACTAGCTTGTCTGGAAATTAGCATATTTTCGAAAAGTCCAACTTTTCTTCTTGAATATTGCTAACTCTAGAATTTATTTCTAAGATTTTTTTGAAAAGATAGAGAAATCCAACCTAGACTATCAGGATACTGTAGCATGTAGGCCACGACGAGACTCAGCAAGGAGACTGTTTTGCCTGTGCCCGATGGCATTTCTAGCAAGCAATGGCCCTGAAAATTTCTAAATTACAGAAATAACTCCTGCAAAAATAACCTTGGCATCGAGCGACTTTTTGAGCTCGCGCATGTAGAAAACCTGCTCCGGATAGACATAGTCGTACGGGAACAGCACCGTCAGACCGTCCACATCGATTCTGGACGAGGATAGAAATTGCAATAATCGATAAGTTGAGCAAAAAATTTCAACGCATTTATGAAAATTAAGAAATCGATTGAAATGCAATTGGAGAAGGGAAATTTCATCGTTTTCTAGATTATTTTCATCTGAAAAACTCACTTCATTTTGTCAAACCGCTCTACTGGATTTCCATAGATCAGCCAACACCCGTAGTGTAAATCACCTGTATCTGAAAGTAGAAAATCGCTGAAAAATCATGAAAATCAAAATGGAGATATGAAATTTCGGTATTCCGAACCGAATATGATAATTTCCACGGTAAAATAATCCTTTATAATTTTATGCAGCATTTTCTATGCTTTTGGCAAGAAACTGTCTGTTGACACTTCTTTAGAATAAAAATCACACAAAATCTACAAAATAAGAGTGAAAAACGTAGCCAGTTTTCAACACACAAAAAAACAGAGGAAGCATAAATGAAAACTGACTATGTCTAAAAATCAGACTTGTAAAAAAGTAAAACGATAAAGATTAAATTTTTGAAAATTTCTAATTATACTCCACAAGTCTGTTTTCAAAATTCAAATAAGATCTCGTATAAGAAAATTTGGACTGCCGAAAGACCCAAAAATACAATATTTGCTAAAGTTTGACATTTGCAATTTAAAAATGCACAGAACCTGGGGGAATTTCGGAAAGTTCACATGCTTTCAAGAATCAAGGAAGAATTGTGAACCTTGCAAATTTCCTCGAAAATCACTAAACGAAGCACAGAGCTGAAAGAGATCTACCGCACTGAAAATTCTAACACCGAAAATCGAAAAATCGCGACTTGAAGTTGAAAAATAAAAATAAAATAACAGTTCCCTTCACAGATTTGCTCTCTAGCGGAAGTTTTAATTCCTTGATTAGTTTTCTATTGAATTGTTCATAAATTTTAACTAATCAGGAAAAATCTTGAAGAATAGGATAATTTACAAAATTGCCTAATCATAAAAAGTGAATAACATTATCGTCCATAAGACACTTACTTACACTTGAGAATTACAGGTTCTCATTCCTGAGAGAAAATCTACAAAATTCAATAATTCGTTTTAGGTAGAAGATGTTTGAAATGTTTCAACATACTGACAAATGAAAGGAGCTTTCCAGAAAATGAATTGGTGAAACATTTTCTTATAAAAATGCCAAAATTTGAAAAGCAAGCTATAATTTTCTCCATCAAATTTCCATAGTTTTATGAAAAAGTAAAATCGTAAAACTCAAAACCTAATTTTTCTGTTGTCTTTGATTTAAAATGTCTAGCCGGAAGAATGGGAAGCGGTGGAAGCGTTTGAAGTGAGAGAGGCCAGAGAAGTGACAGAAGCGTCGGGATCTCGTTTGTAGTACTTCGGCCGGGGCTTGTTCGCGAACAGCATGTCACGGGAATAGTAGTAGCCTCTGGAAACAATGTTTTTCTTTGAAAAGTCCAATAATAAATTTTTCAGGATGGAAAATTTTATGATAAGACAAGAGTTTCCCCTACTAAACATGAAGATAGTGAAAATCGAGAGAAGATAACGGATTTCATTCGGAGACTTTTCTCTGCGGAAAGTTAAAAAGAAGCGTAACATATTTCAGAAAGAGAAATATTGTAAAATCGTTATATTCTCCTCTTCATGATATACAAGTTCTCTCATCAAGCGTAGAGTATCTCGAGGTGCATTTTAATGCAATAAATAACCCTTTGCAATAGTTTTTCCTTCAGAATATTTGAATCTCGCCCACCTGTTAACCCAATGTCCATAGATGGAGAACATGGCAGCCTCAGCCTCATGTCGAATGTCCCTGTCTCTGAATGGCCGCTTGCGCAGGGCGTCTCTGTCCACAACACTCTTGATGTACTTGTACTTGGCTAGGCGCAGGAAGAAACGGACCCAGATAATTGCCTGCAAGATAAAAAACATAACGGAATGAACGATATTTGAACGGGAAAAATGCATAGTACTTTTTATAAATGCAAATAAACAAGTCAAGTTCAAGCTTGCATTCATTATAGGGTATTTATAAAAACGAAGTTCAGAATAGTACAAAATGTTCAAAAGAGGATATCGACTCCTATCTTCGATAAATTCGCGTCTTACGAATACACACCCTGTGTGATATATGTTCTTTCGTCAAAATTCTGAATAAATCTAATCTTCTTCCGACCTGTTTGAATAGTTTCCTGAGATCCCTCTTGGGTTTGACCTCCTTAGCGACCTTCTTCTGTTCGACGATCTCTGCAGCAGGTGGTTGCAGTCCGCCCATCCAGGGATTCTTCAGGCATTCGCCCGCAGACAATCGCTTGCTCGCTTCCACTCTCAACAGGCCGGAAATCTGGAAATAGTCAAACTCTACTTGGCTCATTTCAAGTTTTTTTTCGAACTTACATGATCATTTGAACTATGGAATTGTTTTCAAAACATCTTTTTCTACTTATATAATTCTTGACGCATATCAATTCCTTTGTTTACAAAATTCCGAAGATAGAAAAATTCAAATAGATTATCATCGCGAAATATTTTATATGTCAACAAAGTTTGTATTCAGTCTAATTTCCGATATAAATGCATAAAAATCGAAAACGAATTTATGTGGTTCTTGAAACCTACCAATTCCTTTGCCTCTGTCGTCACATTCGCCCATTGCTCCTTTCGGAACTCGTACTTGCCTTCCTGGATCATTCGCATCATCATAAGCTGCCTGAAACAAAGCTATTTAGATTCTGAATTGGCGTCATCTAATTAGTGTTTTTGGGCGATTTCTTACGAAATTATCTAGGACTCTCAGCTAAATTTCGTTACAAATCGCTTTAGACCATAATTTGTATTTTTAATATTCCATATTTTCGCAAAGAACATGAAATTTCAATCAGACAACGAGAAAATGAAGGGTAGTAGACGATTTGCAATAATAAAGTCTCCAACTTCATGCTATTTCGGTCAGTAAAAGAATAATCATGTCCCAAATTAAAAGAAAAGTAAATGGGGTACTATTGTAAACTCGCGCTTTTCTGGGATCGATGCTGATAAAGAAAAATGCATGAGACATTCAGCAATTTTTATATTTACCTCCTGTGATAGAAAGGCGCATATCCAGCGAGCAGAGTGTACATGATCACTCCCAGAGCCCATTCGTCCACCTCAAACGAGTAGCCATCCGAGTCCTCGTACATCTGACAGCGAAGGGTTTCGGGGGCCAAATAGCCGGGGGTGCCGCACAGCTCTGAAAATTATGATTTAGAGATTTTTAGAGAATTTGAGACGAAAAAGATGAATCGAGATGACACTTGAAGTGAAGATTTTCAAATTCGAAGGAAGATGGACAGGAAATAGTCAAAGTTGATCAAAAAGATACTATTTCATCACAGATCTGATATGAATGCGTAAGATGAAGAGATAGTTGTTTTTCCTCAAAACTTGAACATTTCTAGTGAGCTGATCGTCTAGCATACCTCTGAGCCTCTCGCCATCCTCCAATTCCTTGGCGAACCCGAAATCCGAAATGACAACCCTTTCATCATCGATGCACAGAATGTTCTCCAACTTCAGATCTCGATGGACGATGTTTCTCTCGTGCATGAAGGCCACTCCATCGAATAGTTGCCGCATCAAACGACGTGCCTGAATTAATAATAATAATCTCAACTCGTTCAATCGCAAAGGATTTTCATCCATTTCCCCCCTTCTGAAGGGCGAATTTCGGAGAATAACTTTCAAATTAAAAAAACAAACTAATAAGTGAAATGAACACCTACCTTCTTCTCGGACACAGTCACGGTGTTGTTGAGCTGATCGAAGAGCTCCCCTTTAGGTGCCAACTCGAAGATAGTGAAAATGAACGATTCCGTCTCGTAGAAGTCGTGCAATTTGATGATAGCCGGATGGTTGGCCAGTATCCGGAGAATCTTCGCCTCGGACAGCGTCTCCTCCTTCAACCGTAGGGCGTCGGCCTGGAAAAGAAAAGTATACAACTGCTATAATAAATATAGATTTATCGAGAATTTTGATGCGAACAAAATGCTACCAAAAGTGGGAACAAGTTTGCCAAGGGGTGAAGGAAAAAATAATGAAGAAGTTTTGTGAGAGCGTACTTACTATCATGATCACCATTAGCGAGATTGTACTAGCATATGAATAAAATCACGTGCAAGTTTATGTGTTCGAATTTGTATTTTAAAGAAGCAATGCGGGAAGAAAACATTAGAAATTTTCAGCTTCTCCAAAACTCACTTCACTCTGCTTTTCCGTGGAAATGTCGACGATTTTGACAGCGAACGACTGCCCGGTTCCCTTCTCGACGCAGCGTCGGACCGTCGAAGCCAGACCTCGGCCGAGCACCTCTTTGGCTTCGTACGCAGCGTTGAATCCCTGCTCCTCGTGCGGGTGGAGACCCGAATCTGACAGGTCACTGTCTGAAAAAATCATGATCAAATTTTCAACAACAAAAAAATATGTGTGAAATCTTATTCAAACATCTCGAAACTTTGAAAATAATTTAAGAAATTAGAAAAGAATGATGGAGAATGGCTATTGAACATGACAGAATGTCGGAATGCATAGTTATAGACACGGGAAATGGTGAAAATAGAAAATTTCCAAACAAACAAAACAACTTTCCAACATTCCGTCGTTTCAAAATTTCCGTGAAAAATGTTTCAAAAAGAATCGCGATATTTCTACCTCCATTCATCTCGACATCATCTGCGTCAGCGACCGTCATGTTCATTCCCCGCTCTCCTACCGTATCCCTCTCGTCTAGTTCTGTTCGATTATTAGCTCACTGAAAAAAACACTTCTAAAAAATCTCGTAATTGTTCAGGTATCCTCACCGCTTCAAACGGAATTTTTTTCACGGAAATACAAATTTTAATACCTTTCTTATTAAAAAATCTATCAGTCAAAAATCAATCGAACAACAAGTAAATTGATAAAATGAATCAGAAGAAAAATGTCGAGATAACGAAAAACGCAAATTTTTCCGCAATTTTGACGTAGAAATGAGCGAACACCGATGGGTTCTCTTTTAAAAAAGAAATGAAGGGTTGATGTAATTTATAAGGAATTTTTTCAAATAAAGTAGTTCCTTACAAACTCAAGTATCCCGAAAAAGTAACAGCAAAATAAGTTTTCAGATTTCCATGATTTCAGATTTTTGCAGAAATGACCGAGACGAGTCAGACCCGACTGACTCAAAAATCATCGAAATGAAAAATCGAAATTTTTTTAAAACAAAGATCTAAACTTTCTTATCCTAAATATAAATAGAGTGGCTCTTAATAAGTTGGGCGATAAAATAGTGACGAATTGGTGATTTGGAAAATGAACATCCTGGACAAAAATGTAAAAGATGTGCATTTTTCAAATTATCCATTAAAATAGTTGATAAAATCATAGACAAAGCACGTCAAGTAAAACACCTAAAAAATCAGAGACAAAAATGGGCGCGCGGGTGATATCCGAAACAAGGCAACGGCAACGACACTGACTGAAAAGAAGAAAAACATTATGAGGAGGGAACGAAACGAAATCTTTAAAGCAGGAGAAATTCAGCATGATACCTCCCCGTTTCGTTCCCATTCATGTTCAAAGCCTAAAACCTAAACTATTTTTCGATGAAAATATATCGTTGAAAAATTTAAGAGTTACCGTAGAATATTTTCAAGAAAATCACTAGAATGAAAATATTCCACGATATTTCATAGAAAAATTGCATAAACCGTTGTAAGATAATTTTCATACGATAGTCGAGAAAGTTTTCACAAGAAAATAAATGGGATGTGAAAAGAGGAAAATCATAGATTTCTGTAGGAAAAAGAATCCTTTGAAAGCACGACCGACTCGACAAATTTCATAAGAAAATTTTTTTGAAAATATTGGCTTTGCTGAAATTTCAGTGAAAAATCATCAATTTTCAATAACTGTCAGGATTACCATAATTTCACAGCAAACATGAATCAACCAAACGGAATTCAAAGAGAACCTCGATTCATAAAGAAAACTGGTAACAAATGAGTAGGAAATTTAACAGTCAAGTTTGAGCCTTTGCAATTTTTGATGAATAGAGTTTTGAATTAGCCAAGCAGAATTTGATATGAGCTCAAATTGAAAGATGTTGCTTGAAGAAAATAAGTAGAAACGCTTCATATAAAAATTCGAAATAAGAAAGTTCTTCAGATGAGCTTACACGATTCTCTGCTTGGTTTATGTTTTTGAAGTGGAGCATTCTTTCATTTAACAAAAGTATTCATTTTTCTGAATTCTCAAAATTTGAGATGAAAACTCGGAGCTGCAAGGCAAAGATTGAACGGGTTTGGGGGAAATTAGAATGAGGCAGGTGGTTGAGCTGGTTGGGGTCATTTCACAACAAGTCAAAGATTCTTGCAAAATGAACTGAATAAAGAATGCAATAGGGCACGATTTGGGGAATGGGCGTTTTACCACTCAACTATGTGTCCATCAATCTGTGTCTGTCTGCCTGCCTGTGTGCTCATTCGAAAGTGTGATGCTCGTTGTTGGACTCCTTGTCGTTGGCTGCAGGTGTCTGCTGCGGCAGTCCGCCTCCGAAGGTCAGTGCCAGGGGGAACAGTCGGTGGCCGAGTTTGTTCAGGTTCTCCATCTGCAACAAAAATCCTCAGTTTAAAACTTTTTTCTGGTCAAAAACTTGATTAATTAAAAATGAAAATGAAAGAAAATAGATTATGCCAAAATCTCAATAGACCAACCTCATCATTGGTCCAGGGTCCGTATTTGCCATAAACGGCAGCATCCCTGAGTTTGACGAGCGTATTCAGGTTTCTGTTGTTGATCTTCTCGTCCTCCACAGATTTCAGCAACCAGTTCTTCGTCGCGCTCGTCGAGGAGGGGTCCAGCAGCACGTTGCATTCGGCCACTGCAAAATAAAGAAATCAGGTCAGCTTTTTATGCTCGAAAAGGGTAAAAAATGATCTTTCAACTTTGCATTGATCATAGAACTTGAACAAAACAATGAAGATGCATTGGAGGACAAGAACCTTCAGAGTTGTCTTCTTTTCAAACAAAATGATTACATACCAGCCATTCTGCACTTGAGGGAGTCGATGTTGTCCTGCTTGTACTTCTCGTTGAGTTTGTGCGGATCCCGTTCACTGCCGAACACCGTAGCGATCAACTCGTCAGCCACTTCCTTCACTGCGCCCGCCAACGAGGTGAATGATGACACTTAAAACAAGAATTTTGAGAAGTTGCACTGAAGGAAAACAAACGTTTAGCAAGGAATTTGACTTTCTGGATGTGAAGCAGCGGGTGATTGGGGTCGACCGCCACTCCTGCAGCCAGACATTTCAGCACCAACAGAGGTTTGTTCTGCAAATTTAGTAAATCAGTAACTCAGTAACCGAAATGAAATTTTAAAGTTGGAAAAATCACAACATTTCCACATCCGTTCTACGGAATGGAATTTTTGCAAACTTTACAAATCTTTCATCGAAATTGCTCATTGTCAGCCAGAAAAGTTGTTCTATTCATAAAACATGTGACCATAATATTCCACTTTACGAGTATTTCTAGAAACCCTATACCAACCTTTCTGTGGTAGACCTCAGCAGCGAGTGCAGTTCCAGCGGGTTTGATATGCCCGAGACTGTGCAGCGGCTCTGCGAATTTGGTCGCATCGTCGAGTGGAGTGGTCGTTCGCATCAGGACCTCAGGGTCGAAGTGCATCGCTGGATTCGAGGGCTCTTCTTTCTGTAGAGCAAATCATCATTTATCAGAGGACATTGCTTTTTTCGAGAATTGCTCACCAGATCCTTTTTGTTCTTCTGCTCCTGCTCCTTGGCTTCCTTTTCCTTCTTCATCTTCTTCTTGAGCTTCTTCAACTCGTTTGCAGACAGACCGTCTTGCAGTCCGTTCTGCTGATTCATGTCCTGTGGCCGATCGATTATTCGAAGGTAAACCTGGAAGAGCACTTCACTTTTGAGGTTTAAGAAATGAGTTTTATGAAAAAAAATCAAATTGTATCATATTTTAAGAAGAGTGATGTAAAATCTTTTCGTTGCATTATTGCATTGAGTTTTGAGAAAACTTCAAATTTCTCAAAATATTATCCTACTTTGATAGCCAATTTAGCAGTGTGGTAGAAGTAGTTGTGCTTGCGAATGGTGTCCTCCAATCGAAGCATCTGGACGTAGGCACACAGCGTCGACTTGCGGAGACAGTATGTGTGGAAGTCGAACTGATCTTCCACCATCGTTACGAAGTGCTGAAAAAAAATCTTTCTTTTTAATCTTATCTTCGAGAGAAATACGTCTTGATTCCGAAAAGAAAATTCAAAGCATGAACATTTGAAAAAGGAAATCGTGTAATTTGATCGAATTCCCCATACCTGTTCAATTTGTTGCGCCTTTTTGAGTGCCTCTCCATAATGACTGAGAGCCCTGTGCGCCCTTGCCACTTCCAGTTCGTACCACATGCACTGCATCTCGTTCAGAGTCACTGACGCTCGCTCGCCCTCCTGTAATCAATCAGATTATTATTTTTTTAAACTTACGAATTTTAGAAAAAAAAACAATTTGACATAAGCAATTTATTCTCGAAATGCAAAAGGGCCTATAAAATTGATTAACTTTGCTGATCTTTAGTTGAAAATGATTCATTTTTTATGAAATGAGATAACACTCACTCTTGTGAATTTGGCGCACATTTTCTCGGCCTCCTCGATCTTTCCAGCCCTGAGCAGGTACTTGGCGCACTTGCTATTGATGTACCTGTCTGCAGTGTCCAGCGATTGGGCCTCGTCCATCAGACGGGCTGCTTCGTTCAGCTCGCCGCAGTGCTACAAAACTCAGTGTTCTTTGGGGAAATCAAGTTATTTTCAGAGTTAATATTTTTCATTCTCTACAAGTATGGAATTCCAGGGAGAAATTTCCAAATTTACCATAATTTGTTGAACAATTCAAGAGCATTTCGAACCTTGTAAATCTTGGCCTTGATCATGAGTGTCTCGATGAGCGTGGGTGTGTGAGCCTCTGCCCTGTCAACGAATTTGAGTGCTACTTGGAACTGCCCGATTTTGTCGTAGTGTTGCGCGATCAGCAGATACAGCCACAGGGCCGTCGTTGGCGATTCCATCGACTCCACGTCGCCTGCAAATAATCAGTTAGTTGAAAATCTTGGGAATTGTATGTGCATAAAATTCTCGTTTTTACTCTCAATCAGATTTGGCTGCGTAATCTTTCCTCCCACAAATGTAATGATTCCTCCCAAACACTATTTCTCGTTTTCTTTTCCGCGCTTTGGGAGGAAAGATTACGCAGCCATCAGATTTCCCAAATTTGCAAAGTTTGACAAACCCTGCACTCTATACCCCCCTTCACCCGCATTCTCGTCGCAAAACGGGTGATTTTTAAAAAGTTTGGTATCGAGAAAAAATTTTATCCTCCTTGCTCAAACACGGCATTGCATTTGGAATGTCTTCCCCACCTTCAAGCGATCCATTTCTGTAGCCGTAGTCCTCGATTTTCTTGATGAAATCCAGCAGAATCGACTCGATGATCGAAACCTAAAACATATTTTCTCGTTTTTCAGGAAAACGAGAAAGCAGAATTCTCCTGACCTTGCTTGGCTGAGTGTAGAGAGGGAGGATGTACTTGAAGAGACTGGGAATGCCCTTCCTCAAGCCGATCGTGATCCAGGCAGCCAGTCGAGCGCGCAACTCGTCTCCTTCCGCGAAGTACAGAGGCTGTCTTCTGGGGGCTGCTGCTCGTGGGTGCGTTTTCGCCAGGTCGTCGTACAGCTTCAAACGGGTGGGGATGTCGTCTGCAACATTAATCATCTTTCAGTTATATTTTGTCATTCGTAAGGCTCTACATCGTCTATCAATCAATCAATCAGATTTGAAAATAATGTGTGCTTGAAACTTGGAATTCTTTGAAACATACTTTACCAATATTTCAAGAAAATGAAATTGTTACCCTTTCTGATTCCGAGGCAGTTCTCGAGTTTGTCGTAGTACTCCGTAGCCTCTGGATTCCGACTGATCAGACCTCGCCACATCGTCTCCGCGTTGTTCAACTGGCCCAGCTCCATGAACAGGTTGCCTGCAATGCAGTAATGCAGTCAAATGAAGTGAGAAAATTCAGCCTCTTGGTATCGTGAGCATCAGATAAACTATTCAATTGATGAGAAGAGTTGGGATAAGACAGACCGATGAATTTGGATTAGAAAGGAGCTGTGTTAGTGCTTATCATTTTAAAGTCAAATTCGGTCTAGGCTTCTCCTAGTCGTCTCACGATAGTATGAAATTGATCAACAATCTTTTTCTTTTCAAATTCTCTTACCTCGAATAGTGAAGTACTGTAGTTTGTCGAGAATATGAGCGCAGTTCTCCTCGAGGTGTTCGAGTGCCTTGTCAGGCTTGCCCCACTCGCGCAGAATCATGTTCTCGTACAGAAGCAGTTCAGAAAAGTCGAAGTCGTGAGGCTTTTTCTCCTGAAAGTCCATTCATTACAGAAAAACTAGGACTGCGTCTTCGTTTTGGTCAAACTTTGTTTGAAAGAGAAGTAAAGAATGGATATGACAAACAATGAACAGCGATTTGTTTCCGCTCTCAAGTAATTTCAAGAATCTGGACAAATCATCTTTGATTTTTTTCTATTAATATTCTCCTCACCGTAGTGTCGTTCTTCTTGAACTCATCGAGCACGTAGAGAGCCTTCTCGTAGTCCCTGAGCAGATGGTAGGCGACCGCGTAGCCGATCCAGGAGATTCTCTGCGATGCACGAATCTGCAGCAATTGGAAGCGAGATTCCTGCAACAAATTAAGTCAGCTCGTTTATTTTTCAATTCGCCAACCTTGTATCCCTCGTAGTCCCTGAGCTGAATCTGAAGAAGAGCCAAGTCGCGCAGAATCTGCATGTTGCCTTTGTCCAGATTGAGTGCCTGCTTGTATGCCTGAAATTATTTTTTATTTCTTTCAAATATTTTCAAATGGATGATTTTTAACTCTTTCAGCCATGAACTTTGCAAATTCATCTTCTTGCACGATAGAAGCATGTTTCTTTCCAGGAAGAATTTCGTATTTCTTCGACATACCTTGATGGCCTCATCGTATTTCTTCTCCGAGCGATTGACAAGTCCGTAGACGTGCCAGCAGACGTAGGACTTGATGTCGGACTTGAGACCCTTCTTGACGCAGTCCATTGCCTCTTCCTGCTTCCCCATGCAGTTCAGGATCAGTCCTTTCATCGCCAGGGTTTCTGCAAAATAACGTTTTTTTTTTCAAAATATAAAAGAAACAGAAAATGATAGAACGCTTCCTAGAGTTTCGAAATTCATTAGAAGAATTTGAACAAATGATAAGCAGAGTAGGACTTCTCGAATTCGGCCAATTTTTGGGCTCGCACTCGCTGGTGCGGGTTTTTAGCCTTTATCATAATGACACTAGATCGCAATGATACTAAAAAGCCCTGAAGATGAATGACAGGGTTAGGGTATAGGGGTTGACAGGTTAATTTTAGTGTCAAGCATGGCGTAGTTAGAATGACATGAATAAAAATGCCAAGTTTGTGGTAGTATGACAAATTTGGTACGAAAATGATCCTCTCGCTATGATAGAAATTATGAGCATAAAATTAGCCCTACCATTCGTCTTCAAAGCTTTCTAATATCACTTGTGATCTAGTGTCGTTATGATAAAGCCGTTTTTAGAAGTCTGTAAGGAGTTTGAAAATTTGAATTTGTACAATCCGAACTCCATTCGTGCTTCCTAAGGAATGTGTTTCTAACCTCCGTGTTCTGCGAACTGCTGATTGCCGAGGATCATCTTGGCGAACTTCAGTCCGAACTTGTACTGCTTTTGCTCGTAGTACTTCTGAAATCATCGCCATTAGTCAGAGGCGTTGAGTTTCTTCGATTTTTTAAAATCAATTAAACTTTTTCACTGATTTTGACTTGCTGGAAAATGTATCACTTCGGAAGAAGATCAAGTGTTGACAAAGGGGCTACTTGGTGAACTTTAAAAATAATGTGTGGGTGAAGTTTCCAACAAGTCGAAAAATGACGAATTTTCAATTGCCAAGAAAGGATGATATTTTCAAAGGCATGCTTACGATGATCTTTTTGAAATGGCCCAGCTCCTTGGCTGGAAGTGGGTTGTTTGACGATTGCCCCGGAGGCGCCATACCCGAAATTCTGAAATAATTACCCTAATAACAAAGTTAATGAACCTCAAATTGTCAAAAACCCAAAATCACGAGAGAAAAATTCAAAGGAATCCCTTCAAAGTTTTGGGATCAGCAGTGCCTCGGCAGTACACCAAATATAGTGTTGATCGGGCGCCGACGAGATCGATAACGACAATTTCTACGAATCGATCAAACAAAAAGCTCAACATTCAAATCCGCATACGGAAAAATGGGTAACGATGAGAAATTGTCGGCGACTTTTAACGAAGCAAAACACGAATCTCTGAAGTGACGGGATAAACGGCAGACGAAATAGGCGACAGAGAATATGGATGGAGCAACCATTCTTTTTTTTAATTTTAGAGGTGATCTAAGAAAGGTTTTCAAAATCCTTTATTGGCATCGATTATCAAATCAATTGGTGTCGGCAAATGAGATCGATAACACACGAACATGAGTCTATCGTGGATTTCTCAAAGTCCTTTACGACACTTATCTAGAATATAAGTAGAAGGAATCTTCAGAAAAATTGGAAAAATCCACGATAAATTGTGCGTTCAACGAAGTTCTAAATATGGTAATAGAAGAGTGACTTATTCATTTCTAACTGCAAAAGAAGTTATAATCAGCAAGGAAAAAAGATATAACTTGGGTTAAACAAGGCGAAAGAATATCGCCAAAATCATTTCAACATTATCAGGTTTGGAAAAGGTGCGAAGATTTTTTTTAGTTGAGAAGAGAATTCTTCACACTTTTCCAAAGCAAAGGAATAGCACGCTTGGATCGAAACACACACAAAATATACGTCGTCACTTTGTAAAAATAAAATGAATTAGTTTCGCTCAAGGTTTATAAATTCTCAGATGAAAGTCATAAGAGCTAATCCATGAATTACCAAAATAACGACGTTTTAACTCAACAATTAAAAAATAAACAGGTACAGTATTCCGAAATAGAATTATTTCTCTTGCTCTGCGCCTTCTTCCTGCATTTCCACTTCGATCATTTCCTCTGCTTCTTCCACGTTTTCAGCCTGAAAAATCAACTATGACTAAATAAAAAATTATGGTTTCATTTCTTTAGAATTAGAAAAAAAATCAACTTAATTGCTCATAATTAGAGAAATTAGGGCAATTCGAAAATTACATTCCAGCATACCAAGGCAAGGATAAGATAGATAAGGTTAGAGGCATGTTAACTTGATCTTCACATTTTCCATTATTATACTATTTTCTTTCGTAATGTTGGTATGCTGACACGTGTTCTTTCAGGGCTACTCAAAAGTAACATACTGCATTCCTATCCTCCTGCAAAATATCTATTTCCTCCTGCTGCTGTTCAGGTCCGGAATGGCCTTCCTCAATCACGATCACTTGCTCGTACTGAAAATTTAGAATGAGTAATCTTCTAAATTTCAACAATTCTCCACCTGCTCTTCCGGATTCCCGTTCGCGTGTTCATGAATCAGCTCGTCCATATTCACCACGATCATTTCCTCCTCACCGTAGTCTCGCTGAAAATCAATAAATTAAAAATTGATCTTCACACACATACACACATTACAGAAGTGGGATTTCATTACTGGCACCTATCTATCGCACCACTACAGTACCGTTTCTTACACTCTTATAACTAAAGAAGGACACTACGAAAGAGAAAAGTGAAAGCAAGCGTAAGGTGTTGAAGAAATCAATGCGCTGTCTTCATTTTTTCAAATATTTTCTTGCAAAATTGATGGAAAAGAAAGCAATTTGTCTATAGAATTTTGGAATTCGAATTTTTGCTCTAAAATATATCTTTTTCAAACCGAACCTGATCATCGTCATGTCCCATCTGCCTCTGTCGCATCCTCGCATCGGAATGGGAGACATTTTCTGCTTCATCCACATCGACCAGAACGCTGCCATCAGCCAGGATCTGGTGTGTGTCGATGTCGTCGAAGATGGGCGGAGGCAGGCCTCGAGGGGGGTCGGGTGGCTTGGTCGTGAACACGTTCGACGGCTGGAATTTGCATTTTTGCACAGATCAATCATCTAATGAAAATACCTGGGCGGAGTTGAATTCCTGAATCCTTCCCACGAGCAGACCGACATACTCATCCACCCGAGTGCAGAAGTCACAGTTCAGGAATTTCTCACGCAGAATTCTGGTAGTGACTTCGAGTGTTGGATTCGAATGGTCCGTGAGCGAGTCGCGCTGTAGAGGAATCCATCTGAAATAAGTCATAGAAATAGAAATTCATTTCTATAAAAGGTAAAAACTAACTGAAAAATGAAAGATATTTCTTCTAGATTAAGACAATTTTTACCTCTTGGCGATATCCGGATCGATGAGCTGCGAATCCAGATAGGCGAGCAGTTCATCGAGTTCCATTTCTCTCAGAGCCTCAAATAGATCCACGACAATCGCTTCGAACATCGGCATGTCGGTTGTCCTGAAAAACAAATTCTTCAAAACTCGTATTTCGTTAATTACTTGGAAGTGACAAGACGACTCTTTGACAACAAGAATAGAATATTGGGAACGTAGAGGATAGCATTTTTGGCTTGGCAAGAGACGTGTCTTGGAATTTCATGCCTTATTTCAAAAAGTTATGTTTTCAAGTTGCCCTTTCATCTTTCCAACTGATAAAATATCGAAAAAAAAAAAAATGATTACCTTAACCATCTCCTCAGCACGCAGAGAATCTGGAACTTGTCGATTTTGTTGGGGACGAGGTAATCGCAGTGCACAGTCCAATCGGACAGAACGTGCCATTCGGCAATCTAAAAGATTCAATTTTTTTCCTTTTCTAAAATTTGTCAACCAACCTGCAGATCCATGGTGTATGCCTTGTTTCCGAAAACATTCGTGAAAGCCTGCACCCATTCCTGAGAACCATCCGTCACAAAGGTGTCCAATTGACTGCCTCCTTCGTATCTGAAAATAAAATTTTAAATCGGTTTAATGATAATTTGTAAGGAAGAGGCTATTTATTTTTCATTCTTGGAAAGTTAATAAATTCCGTATGAAAGTTACGCTTTTTATGAAAATTTACGACTTTGAAACAGATTTATGGAGAAAAAACTTTCAAGTTTCGAAGTAAAAGCTTACATTCCAGACA
Organism: Diploscapter pachys; assembly: GCA_002287525.1. Classification (NCBI taxonomy): domain Eukaryota; kingdom Metazoa; phylum Nematoda; class Chromadorea; order Rhabditida; family Rhabditidae; genus Diploscapter; species Diploscapter pachys. The sequence goes on along the minus strand of LIAE01010466.1, from coordinate 178,435 downwards.
AATTCCTCAAGAGTTTCTCGTGATCAGAAACACTCGATAAATAGATAGCCGCACAGCGAGGGATTTCGCGCTCATCGAACACCATCACGAAGTACAGCGAGACGTCCCATTTGCCGCCCAACATCAGATGAACCTGAAATCTGACTTGTGTATCCTTCAAAGAATTTTTGAAGGCCCTTTAGTCAGTTTAAAATGCTTCCTTTTTGAAAAGTCGCTGTTGATAGAAAGAAGAATTGGTGAACTTGAAATTCCAAAAAGACGCTTCCCATTTTGATACGAGTGATTTTCTTCTGACCAACCTCCTCAATGCAGACGGCTCTGTGCGAGTGTTTGATCCACAAGTCCTTCATATGTGGAGACATGATTCCGACGCTGAAATTCGAGCTGAGCACTTCTCCATTCTCATCCACCAAATTCACGCCGAACACGCTGTCCTTGAGTTGACCCTGAATATTCAGTATGTTTTACAGAAGGAAACAACGATTTTGCAAGTCGTCTTTCATTTAGCGTGGTTTTAATTCGCATACCTTGACCAATTTGTCGAGAGACAGGAGCTCATTTTCATCCTGCATGAATTGCTTCACGTCCTCCACCGTTTTCTCCGTTGCCTCATAGCCCTCGATCGAATAGCCGTCCATCTCTGCAATTTCAACGTCATCAAATTCCATAGAAAAGGTCATCTTTACCCCTGAGCCTTTCCAGAGCCATGTCCAGAGGAGCGTCTTCTTGCCAAACATAGAGATACTCATCCAGAACCTGAATTTTTGAGATTACGCTTTTTTCAGAAAGTGATTTTTTTACTTCTCTCTCCAGAGGAGACAATCTTAGCAAAGACGTGCCCATTCTATGACCGGTATGTTCGATGCATCCCACCACTGTGATATGGCTGTCTGTCCAGTGAACAATCTGAAAATTACAGTAATCTTTCAAAGTGTTCTGAAAAAAATGATAGGTAAACTCACCCTGAGAAAAGCGGCGCAGTTCTTGCCGACTTTGGATCTGACGGTGCGTCTTTTGGTGTACTCGGGCATGTAGGGCTCTGTCTGGCGAATTCTTCTGGGTCTATAGCCTCCCGATCGAGTGCAGTACATGTACATCACCTGAACATTTTCTTTTGTCAATCTAATTTTGCTCGGTGGAATTTCATCTATTTGGTTATTTGTCGATTTTTTCAAAAATACAAGGTTTTCAAAGTTTTACCTGGTAATGCTCAGTCTGCTTGATGCTCATTCTGCGGACGAATTCAATGGAGAAAGCTTCCTGCACTGCACCGAACCACTCCTGAAAGTTTCTTGCATTATCTAGTTCATTATTTCGTCATTTTTAAGACGAAATCAAAATTTCAACCTCATAATCCCTGATGTCAGTGAATTCTCTCTGCACGATTCCGCCGATGTGATGTTCGATGGACATGTGATCGACAAAGTGCTTGTGCGAGTTGCACTGTAGTTCACAGTCAGCACAGGCCACCTGAAATCACAGCATTTTTATTAAAAATTGAAAAGCAAATTTAGAATGCTTACTGTTCTAGCGGAATATTGCTGTGTCCTGACACCCGGGTGCGCCTTCCTCATGTGAGTGGCCCTGGTCGAACGAGAACTGCCCCTCCACTCGCAGCCAGAAATGTGACACATGTATTTGCCGTCCGGAATATAGCCACCCTGGAAATTCATTTTCTTTTTCTAAATTTCTATGATATAGAATATTTTTACAGAAATCAAACATTTCTGTAACAGTGAAAAGGTTTAAAGCCAACTTTTGTCTTATGAGACAAGTCCTACTCAAACATAAATAGTTTGTCAAAATATGCTAATTTCTAAGGTTACGGTAGGGTTGTGGAGCAGTCTACTATCTGACGCCGGTCATTTTCGGACAACGGTGCTAGCGAAATCTGCCCCTTTGATTCAATTTTGCGTACATTTTGAAACAACCGCCTTATGATTGAAGGTGGTTGGGATTAACAGTACGCAACGCACTACCACTTGACTACATCGTCATTACATTTCTGCAGTCTGTAACTGCGTCAAATATCAAGAACTTTAAAAAATCACATTTTTGCGAGAAAAGTGCAGGTTTACACAATTTTAGAAAGCACTGAGAAATAAAACTCACCACGGATGCCTTTTTCTTCGGGTACTCGTAGTTGGGATGGTGAGTGCGCATGTGAGCGGCTCTTGTAGCTCTGAAAACTCGTATTCAGAAAAGGGGTCGTTTTCGCAATGAAATACCTGTAGTTCCCTTTCCAGGGACATCCGGCAACCAGACAGGAGAATTCCGGCTCTGGCTCAATGTTCACGTGACCGGGAGCGATCATCGTTGCTTCACGTGACATTCTCTGAAACTCCAGGAAATAGTTTAGTGAAAAGGAAAAGCGTCAAAACTTTGGGAATTTAGAGGTAGGGCGCAAGCTCCGCCCCACTGCTAAAATCTTTTTCAACGACAATGAAGAGTGTTTTCCTCTTTGAAAGTCTTAGATATACTGAAACACATAATTCTGAACGAAAAATAATAACGGAATATGGGGTTCTCACGAGCTTGCTTGCGCACTCTCTATTTCCAGAAATTCTGAAACTTATGCAAAGCACGGTTCAATAATAATAATAAGGAGAAGAAGAAGAAAACTTTCATAAAAATTGTTCGAAGATTTACCTGGAGCAAAAATCTAGAAGGCATGACCCAGTCCTTGTGACACCACTTCATGTGAGCGGCTCGAATCGACCTGTAGCCTCCCCTCCAAGGACAGCTCTTCACGTAGCAGCCGTACTTCCCATTTGGATCGCCAATACGAATTTTCGATGTCGGACCGGGCTCCTGCAGTTATAAAGTGTCATATTATTTCAGGTTTCAAGCCATGTCGTAAATTTATCAATAAAAAAAACTAACTTTCCACAAAATATAAAATTTTAATGAAAATTTCAGTCTGCTTCATATTGAATTTAACGGCGCTATGGGAACTTCCAGAAAGAAAGAACACGAAATGTTGTACTCTGCATAATCTAGTGAAAGTGCCCATGATGAGAGATCTATTAGAGGAGTAGCGTGAGAAAGCGTTAATTAGTTCGTTCTATTTGTGGAAGTTCGTTTCTGAAGATATTTGATACCTGTCCTTCCTCGTTCTTGGGTCTGCCACGTCGCTTGTTCCTGAGAATGTTGAGGCGGCTATGATGCGACACAACGTGCGGGTAGAACGCGTCCATCATTTTGCGGTCTTCCTGAAAGTTCTAATTCGTTCCCTTCTGTTGAATAACTCATACTTCATCCATCTTCTCGTAGTCCTCGTTGAGAATCTGTTCAGTCTCGTACATCGTCTCTTCCATCGTGTAGATCTCCTCCGCGCCAACTTGAATTTCGTGAGGAGAATATTGCTGAAATTGAAAAGCATTATTTCTAGAAATTTTTCCCTTCAATTTGTAGAAAAATAATTTTTAAAAAAATTGATTACTTCTCCAATTGTGTAGTTCCTGTTGTTGGAGTTCATGGGAAGTTGTTCAGTTTGAACCTGCATCGCTTGGCGCTGAAATAAGAAAAGCCCAAATTTAGAATGAATGAATGCTGAACTCACATCAGACATGGACATTGGCGAGAATCTGCTGCTGGATTGGCCGAGCGGGTTGCCGCGCTGATTCTCGAACAGACTGTAGCCGCTATCGTAGCTGGAAGAAATCATCTTATGTTGTAGCGGGAATGCTCTTTCTTCGAAATACAAATAGCAAAGTGGCCACTTCTTTCTTCTGCACAACTTGCTTGAAAGGAATAGGAGAAGGTGGAAAAAGATTACGATTTCAAGACAACTTTGCGTTCGTGATCAGAAGAGCGATATTTTCAAGGTTTCTTATTTCGAAGAGGGAAAAATGTAACTTTAGAAAATACCATACCCGATATTGAGCGCGTCTTTCGGCTTCACATCCTCTTGCAGATCCAATGGCATGTCGAACATTTTGTTCGCCTGAAAACGAAAATTTCATTTTCTTTCAAAATCAGCAAAAATAAACCTCCTTCTGAATCCTGCTTCCACTCATCGTCTTCTGCCTCGGCTTCGATCTCTGATGCACTTCCTCGGGAGGCTGAAACGTCGATTGAAAGTGAGAAAAAGCTCTTACAAATGTCTTTTGTCTATATCGTACTCAGCATGATATAAAATCGATTAAATGAAAATGCAAGTGGCAGAATTCATCGTCAAGCAAAGAAGATAAGAGAAAGTACGATTTCTTCCTTCTGATTATTCTCAATGTACTTACTCTTCCAGCCATTTTCCTCTCGTAGTCTCCACTCGTGTACAAGTAGCCAGAATGCTCAGTGCGGAGATGGTAGTTCCTGATGGCTCGATTGTCGAAGGGAGGCAGGTCGCAGTCGAATACGGGGCAGGGGAAGACTCCGTTAGCATCGTCACTGAAAATCGCGCAAACTGGAGAAGTTCGGACAGAATAAGATCCAAGTATGGAAACTGGTTGTTTAGCAAGGATAGGGTAGATGGAAATTGCATGAAAACGAGTATGTAAATTTCAATCTTCGAGAAGGTGGTACTTTAAAAGAATATTTTCATAAACTCACTCGCAAGGCAGTACTCCCCGTCCCGCAATCCTGCTGGATCTGCTGCCCAAGTCCTGCTCTGTGGCAGTCTGCTTGGGAGTTCCATCGTCTTGCTCTGCCACGATCACTCTTGCCATGCGACGTTTCTCCATACGACCACCACTTTCCGGGGACAGAAGTTCATCTGCAAAGAGTTTTCAGATAAATTTTGACAAGAAAAAATGAAAGATAAAAAGAATGGGAGCGAGCGTCAAGGTCACAAAAATCGTCAACCTGATCAGGAAAACCGAATCATGAAAGTTGGACATTCGCATTTCCCTCCATAACAAATTGATAATTAGCATGATTTTAGCCCAATCATGCAAATCATCAACTTGTTTATGCATATCGCATTGCATCTGAATAATTGGTCATGTAGTTTATTTACGAGTTCGCCTCTGATTTTGTCGTTCATTCGGATTCCTACCGTTAGCCGTCACTTGGCCGTCCTCTTCCTGTTCCACCTCGAGTCCATTGTCCTGCTGCTGTCCACCTCCTCCTTCCACTTCCATCCCGAGTTTGTCCCGCTCGTCTCCGCTTTGCATCCGGCGACGGCTCGACATTTTCCCGCTATTTCCGACTAACAAATTCAAGGTCAATTTGCACGAGTCCACTGAAATTTTGAAAATCATAAAATTCTTCCAAACTCCAAACAAAGCAATTGGCCGCCTAATTAACGACAATTAAGACCAATTAAAACGAGAAAAATTTGAATAAAGCGATTTCGTCGAAAACACGCTGTAAGCATCATGTATCGATTGAGTGTGCAGAGACGCAGAATTGCACACTATTTTCGTCCAGTGGTTTTGTGATCGAAAGAATCGATTTTTCTGCCGATTTTCGACATTTTCTGATCCGAATTTTTCCGCGAAAAATCTGACATCCACTTCTTCCTCTCATGAACTCTGCCTTTCACACAATTCAAAGAAAAAGTCACCGCATTTCTGTCCGAGTTTTTTCTTCGAAGAAAAAGACATTTTCAAGATGCTCTGTTCTCTGGCAGCCTCGTCATCCCGGCTGTGCGTGAATTCGCTGGTTTCGACTTCCTTTCTGCGTCCCTTCCACACAACTCCACTCGCACAGGGCGTCTTCATGAAGAAACAGAAGAAAATCGATCCAGAGGTAGGCTAATTTTTAAACAGGTTGAAAGCGAAGGAGATGGGCCACACAATTCTAGGTGGCGAAAGCGCGTGAGCATCGAAAACGAAAGAAGTTGGAGAGGGAGATCCGTGAGATGTTGAAACATAGCAAGAAGCCGAAGCCGATCGACGAAATGACCATCGATGTCATTTCCGCTAAGAATATCAAGTGGGGTTTTTTTCATTTTAATTTGAAGAAAGATACCGACATAGATAGAAAAGTTTGTCTCGTTCAAAAATAAATACAAATTTGCAGTCAGCGTCGCCGTCCTCCAACCGTTCTGACATCCGAACAACTCGACGAACGAGCCGTTATTTTCAAGGTTGAAATTTTTCGATTTTTCAAAATTATATTTTCTTCCAGAATTATACCCGCTCTCGTGCTCATCTAATGATCGCTGACGACGAGTGGATTCGGACCGCCTTCTATCAGCAGAAAAATGCACTCAACGAATTGAAGAAACTCAATCTGAAACTCTACGAAGAGGTAAGAATTGATTTTCGAGTGTCTACTTCTAAATTTTCTAAATATTTTTCTTTCAAACTTTTTCCCTGAAAATTTTTGACAGGTAGGATTGGCATCATTTGAAAATGTAAATTTCAGGCAGTGAAGCCTTCCCGAGTCCAGCTTCCGCTGGTGATTCACGGTCCGACCCTGACCCCGCCTGTCGAGAATTACGACGCTCCCGATGGAGAATACATCGACACCACAAGAACTTGGGTCTAAATCTACGAATCTTCTTTAATTTTAGGCGATTAGTGTCAATTTTTGTTATTTGTTTTAAAAAAATAAAAATTTATCTTTCTACAAAAGGCAAATGAATATTGCTGACGACATCGGAGATAAAATGATAGACAAAAGATAAATATCTGGGAATAAATCATCGATGTGATAAGTGGGCGATAGCACGAACTGGTGAGATAAAATTTGAAAGAACGTAAACTTGCTGCAAAATCCTCCTTATGTGTTGGAAGATAGCACTGAAAGCGGTTTGGAATAAGTTTTGCAATAAGCTTACGAAAACAACCGATTTGGAGCAAGATAGGCAAGTTGACCAATTATGGAACAAAGTGGATCATCGAGATGTTAACCATTTACAGGAGAACAGAAGAATAAACTATACAAAACCTTACAAAATTGCTGCAATTTCAAAATTTATTAAGAAAAAATAAACTTTGCAGCATTTTCATAGAAAATTAATTTCGAAATAAGATCACGTTTTTTCTTCGATAGAAAATTAGCACATCGTTTTAAGCATTTTACACAGAATCTCCGTCACAAAGTTTGGAATTGAATAGATGAGTTTGAATAAAATTCGATCACTTTCTGATAAAATTTCAGATTTTCAACAATAAATGAAATAGATCCCATTCGTCTAATAAAATGATAAGTAGAGCATCACTTGTGGTCCTTTGGACTAGCTAATCTATTTTCACGAAAAATACGACCTCATTTCTGCGCGAATCGCATCTGCCGGACCTTCATCGCTCGGAAATGGAGCTTTTCCATCTCGGCGTCGTTCAGTGACATTTCACTGACCTGGAAGGGCGGATGAATAAAATTCAACAAAAATTTTGTCCTTACAACTAGCATAAAATTCAGTTCAAAGGAGAGCTAACGATAATAAAAGCAAAATAAAACTGAATGAACTTTTCAACTAACTTTTCCATCATCAACAGTCTGATTTCTACTTGAAAAATGGAAAACTAACCTTTTCAACGATAAACTCCTCAGTCATAATATTCTGTGGCAAATTCCTGAGCCTCGTGACAATCGAATGCAAATCCGGATATCGCTTGCACTGGTCGCTCGTTCCGAAACTGTACTTCAACAGAACAATCGCTACTTTGAACAGAATTTTTACGCCTGAAAACGAAGTTGGTAAACTTCAAAATGGAAAAAAATAAAGATCCTACCTTCACAAAGAAACATGTCCCAGACCCTCAATACGGTAGGCCACGGTAAAGTTCGACAATAGATACACATGAACCATTCTACCATGTAGAGAACTGGATCGACGTTATTCTTCTTCTGAACACACAAAGAGTCAATTTCTAACTTCAATAGATAGCTTACGAAATGTTTGTATGTGGTCCGACTTTTATCCTTGAGAAGTTGATTGAGGATGTCGCCGTCGATTTGCAGATTTTCTAGCCCAGGTGAATAGTATCCAGGAAGATATTTGTGACAAATTTGAACGAAGCAATAGAACGCGTCCCTTAAATGTTTATCTTTAGAAAGAAATCTCTTTCAGATGAAACTCTTTGTTCATCATCATCATCTCTAAAACGTTTTTGAAAAGAACTCATTTTACAGAAATCTTATTGAATAATATAAAAGCCAACCTCAAAGGCATGTGCATGAGAAGCACGGAGGCGACAGGCGCTTGTCCCTGACAATAGCCCTCTTCTGGATGCAGGACCGTCCACGCCTTGAGCAAATTGAACAAGTCCTCTTTTCTGAAGAAGAAGAAACTCCTCGTCTTTTCTACTGAAGAAATGAAAGAAGCTCACCCGCTCTCCCCGTATTTCCCAGTTCTAGCGAACAATTCGTGATCCGGGAATTGTCGATTCAAATCTTTCTGAATCTCCTCCACAAATTTGTCCTCGCCTGGTTGCTTCATGCAGTGCTAAAATTGGAATTTTAAAAATCCTGACCGAAAAGAATCATCGAAATGCATTATTTCGTGTTATTCCATTTGCTGAAACGTATTTGATTAATGAAAAGAATAAGTAAAGAAAAAACTACTATAGGCCAAAAAAACCTACATCAAAAACAAATCGGTTTTGCGAAATCTCCATTTGATACGTCGCTCCACAGAGGTACTTCCAAGCTCTGCCTCGCAAAGAAGGAGGAATTCCTTTCCGACATCGATTTCGGACTGTGTCGAATCTAAAAGTAGAAAATTTATCAAAAAAAATTTCATCGACAAAACTCACTTTTCATCCATATAATATCGCCAATTTTCGAGCATCGCGATCCACTTTTTCTCTCTACTTCGCAGTTTATCGACATCGATTGGAGTGGGTCTAAAAGAGTTCAAATAAGAAAGTTTTCTTCTTTCGAATAAAGTTTATCTGCACAAATGTTCGAAGAAAAACATACGTGAGTTTCGCATTTCCGTTGAGAAAGAACCCGAATTTGTCAGTGGGCGGAGGCGGCTCGCCTCCATTCTCTTCTTCAAGCGGGTCCTCCATCAAAGTGCTGCAATCGCTCGGTCGCAACGAGTCTGATCGACTGCCGTGGCGAGAGTTTGTCTGAAAAACTTTTTTTTTCATAAATTTACTTCGAAAAATAATGAAGACGAAATTTGAGTTCAAGATGAAAAGGTTTGAACGGAAACCGGAAATCGATTTCCGTAATTTTCTCGAGCATAAAAAGCTCAAAGTTGTCTATTTTCTGGGAGAATAGATCTCTAAAAACTCACTTCCCCAGGTCGTTCAGGTCGTTGCCGCTCGAAAGGAACTGGATCGACCTCCCCATCCAGCACGCAGTCGATTCCACTCGTGCTCATGTCGTGATCGTTCGAAATCGGGCGGGGCAGGGGAGTTACCGTGTCCTTGAAAGTTTAGTATCATCAAGAACGTTTTCTACCTTTAAATTATGAGAAATGCTAGGAAGAAAAGTACCTCGACTTCCGAAGACGAGGCAGCCATGGTTTCGGGCGGACAGCTGACCGTCATCCGGTCGAGTTCTGTCGAAAGCAGGGAAGAGGATGTCGATTCCTGCATGTTATCCATCTTCTACACGTCAGGCTGATCTTGCTAGCCCTGGAGAATGCAAGATTATTCAAAATGAAAAATGATTATAAAAGTCGAAACCAAAGAACTTTGCGATAAACAACCACAATGATAGTAGCTAATCAATTTGCTATCATGATGACCATGATTAAAATAAACAAATGCCAGAAATCGAGTCAAAATAATCAAAATCAATGAACTTCTCAGTTCCTGATAACTTTTACGACAAAGGATAGGAAAAGTCTCCTGAAACAGGCGTTTTGAGCTAATTTCCTCTGAAACGAGCGATAAATTCAGGCAATTTCCGCTATGAAACATTTTTTCCGAGGGAAAAACTACCGATTCAAAAAGAAACGTGTGTAAAATGTTAATCTTGCCGTCGAGAAGTTTGACAGGAAAGTGCAATAAACAGAGCGACAGAATGGGAGATGGAAATGGGAGCAAAGAGGAAAGGCAAAAGTTGAGAGTAAAGTGAGAGAGTGAGAGATGGAAGGAGGGCGCAGAGAAGGGAAGGATTCGCGCACGAGAGATTTTGCATAGCTGGGAGGGAATCTGGTGAATCTGCTAGACTTGAGACTTGCTAGATGAGATGCTTTACAACACATAACAACCACACAATCACAATCACCAAATTGCAACAGAGTAAATAATTTGGAAGCAGGCCAAAAGCGTTGACGAAGGGAAAAATTGCAAGGGAAATTTTTCGAAGGGGTTTTTTTAAACTCCAAAAACAACTAATTTTATCGAAGATTTTTTAAAAATCCATGCTCAAATATATCATTTTTCTTTTTAGAAAAGTTTTATTCAGCTTTCAAGGAGAAAAATCAACGAAAAAATCGCGAAAATTAATAATTCTCGGGTGAAAGTCGACTTCTTCGACTCGAACAGACCTTGAGAGTTTTTATATTTCGGATGAATCACCAATTTCGACGGATTACTAATGGAAAACTGCTGAAACCGTTATCAGATCGAAAAGCGAAAATTTCCTCTGCTCGGCCAAAGTTTTCACGATGCCCGGCGTTTAGCGCGAGATAGTGGCGCAGAGAAGCAAACACAATTCTAGCCAACGAAGTGTACTCTGATTTATTTTAGGCTAGTCGTTATTTCGCCCTTCGCATTTTCGCTAGTTTTCTCGAATTTTGTTGATTTTGCTGTTTTCAGGCTAGAACTGGGAAAATGGTGCGCATGAACGTGCTGTCGGACGCGCTCAACGCCATCAACAACGCAGAGAAGCGTGGCAAGCGACAGGTCCTCATCAGACCCGCATCCAAGGTACCTGAATCTATTTTTTTTTTCAAATTCAAAAGGATATTCTTCTTTTATTTGTTATCTCCAAAGCATTGATTGAACTCCCATGCTTCATTTGGCAATGTTTAGAATGACGTGCCATACATGGAGCCTCGGTCAAAATTATGAATAGACCAAGGCTCTCCTAAATTCTAGTTGACTGATGAGATTTCGAGATTTTGAAAAGAAAAGTCGACTAGTTTGAAGGAGACACCCTTGGTTTCCCAAAAACGTGCAAACTGGGACCAAGCGGTGTCGAGGAAGCCAGAGATGGTATGGAAACTACGAACCAAAACGAACTTCGAGTAAAAATGTCTGAAAATGCAAAGCTTGTCTATTCTTTTGAAGAAAAAATGCAGCAATCCGGTGTAAAAATGATTGAATGTAAACAACGTAATTTGTTGAGGTGATCATCCGCTTCCTGACGGTGATGATGAAGCACGGCTACATCGGCGAGTTCGAGATCGTGGACGACCATCGCGCGGGCAAGATCGTCATCAACCTCACTGGCAGACTCAACAAGTGCCAGGTCGTGTCTCCGAGGTTCAACATTCAGCTCAAGGTAGGCAATTCCATCAAATTAAAACGTGAACAACACGAATTCCTTAGTTTCGAATGGTGTAAAAAGCATCATGATTTTCTGTAAATAAAGGAGGATGTCAGTGTTTTTACCTCGAGAAATGACTAAATGAACACATTAGACAAAATTTCATATCATTAATCGCTTTCAAAATGTCAAGTTTACTAGAGATTTTGGCGGCTACCATTTGACAGTGATTATGGAGTGTGCAATGACGGAGTTGTCTGCTAAATGATAGTACATTTCATTTTTAAAGGCGCTTCGTCATCTGATCCAATTTATTCTTTCAACGGAAAACTCGGAAATATTGAATGTCTTACAAAAGAAAAAAAAACGATTCTTTTAAGGACCTGGAGAAGTACACCTCGACTCTACTGCCGTCTCGTCAGTTCGGCTACCTGATTCTGACGACCTCGGCCGGCATCATGGACCCCGAGGAGGCTCGTCGCAAGCACATGGGCGGCAAAATCCTTGGATTCTTCTTCTAAGCCCCTGCCCAATTTGTTAAAGCAACTTTTTGTTATCAGTTTTACACAAAAACAATAAATTGTTTTCTTTATTTCAAGTCGATTGAATTCATTAAAAAAGAATTAGATGGAAATATATGCTGTAAATAATTAGATTAGATCTGTCGGAGAAATTATCTTATGCTTCGAAACATTAGATTTTTCCTGAAAATTTATTTTTTTCCGAAGCATTGATAAATTTAGAATCCTAGCATTTCTGAATATCTTCAAACAAAATGAGAAATTAGCCCGTTCATAAGTTTTCTGCAAAAATTTTGATAATTTTTCTACAAGTGGTTTTTAAAAGATCGTAAAGCGAAGACTAGAAACAATTAGAAGAGAAATCGTTTGATTTTTTCAGAAGTCAATTTCTGGAAAAAATGATGTTGATAATATCGTGTTTTGTGCACCGAAAATTACAATTCGATTTCAGAATCACTGCGTTATTCAACCAAATGAAATAAAAATTTGAGAACATTTATACAAAACATTTTTACTTTTGATAAATAGAAAACGAAATAAAGAGAATTAGTGTCACAGGGCAACAAACATCACTAGTTTCGCAAGTTTATGACGAAAAGCTTAATTATGTCATTTTATCGAAAGTTACGATAATCTCACTAGTTTTCTTTAAATTTCGATAAAATGTTTCAAATCTTACAATAAAACAGGAATAAATTGATTTGTGAAATGGAAAAAAGAGCGATAGCATAACGATGATGTACCGTATCTGCATAAATTCCAAAACTCCTACGGTACTTTCTGATCCCGTCAAACCCGATCGGCTACTGTATGTTTGACTATTGAATATTGTTAGAGACGGGGAGGATTTTGCTTTTGAATTTTTTGAATCATAGAATTCATATAATTTGGAAAATAATGAAATTATTCTCGAAAAAGTGATGTTAAAAATCAACGCTTTCAGATTGTTGAATTCCAGGCAAGTTTTAATCAATTACCATAGTCCATCGAAAATTTACAGCATTCCATTTTCATGTCCTTGTCAGAGAATTGTCGAATTATGAGCTGTTCTTCTTGAAGACGCTTAAGAGGCTGTTGGATGAGGACGAAGAGGCCATCGACTTCGGACTGTGTGGCTCTTCCTCGTAGAAACAGAAGTACGAATCCGAGAGCATTCTGAAAACAGTTTTTTCAAATTAATTTTCGAGGCTATTTTCTGATTGAAAATTGAAGATTCCTTTTCCATTCTCAGAATTGTAAAATGAATCATTTTGTAGAGATGTTGCCAATGTAAAACATCTATAATGAACTGGAAGGGAGTTTTTTTTGCAATGTATTGCCAGCATCTTTCTTTCTCAAGTAAATACAAAATATTTCAGTAATACAAAATTAAAATGAAAGTTTCGGTTTTTAGAAGAAATATGATGCTTACCTGCAAACGAGAGGATCAGCCTCAGTGCTGCCCCTGCCGAATATCTGCTTGACCTGCTGTTCGTCCGCGTTCCTCAGTCGTTTCCACGCATCGTTCGACAGCCAGTACGAGATGCCTTCGCATTGTTTCACCTGGAAGTATGATAAATTTAAACAATCAACTGAAAATTTGCCTGTAAATACGTTTATGTCAAGAATAGAGAAAGGAGAAATAACGATTTGGACAAGAAATACACAGCCTCAATTTCTCTCCTATTTTTTGTAAGTTTGACTAAAATGGAATAATTTAGAAAACTCACGATAGGCACATTGTATCCATTGGAGTACCCTTCTCTGTCGGCCATCGAGTCGAAGAACACCCACTCGCCAGACAGAGTGCGCACGAATGAAACGTAGTGGGAAGTCTCGATGCACAGCACTGCCGTCAGGCTCTGAAAGCATAGGAATTTATCATATTCATAAAAATGATAAGAGATTCCATTTTCAATAGTAAAAAGGAAGGCATTTTAGCCAAAACGGGAAATCATATTCGAAAGTGAGTGAAATTATGAAAATTCTTTTCAATTGCCATTGTTTCTGCAAAATGTCAAAAATGCCTCACCATTCTGTAATTTTGCGGTTTCTTGGAACTGGATTTGTAGGGATGAGGCAGGTGGTCGGCGAATTCCTTGTGCTCGATATGCTTGTAGAAACAGCTCTTGCAGTACGAGACCTGAAAAATCACGAATTTGTCAGAAGATAAAGAAAATGAATCTTTACCTCAGACAAGAAGCCTCGATTGCAGAGCTAGCATTCGGGACAGTGGACCACGGCCGGACTGTCGCAGAAGCCGCATTTCACGGTCGCTAGAAATTAGAACACGTATAAAAATAGGCTCAAGTCCATTTTCCAATGAATTTAAAATAGTACAGCTTTGAAAATCTTATTCTTCATTCGAATGAACAACGGGTATCAATTATATTTTTTTATTTTCGAAAAGTACTCAATAAAAAATCCTCCATAACGAAGAAAATAGAACTATTACATTTTTCTTAAGAGAAAAAGTGCTTACCTCTATCGACAAGCGGCGTAATGTTGATCGATTCGAGCGGCAGAGTTTTGTCGAACAGCTTCTGTTGGCCATAGCGAGGCAGCTAAAAGGAATAAAATTTCAATAAAAAAAGGGAAATGAAAAGTGAACCTGAATGATGAGTGTCTTGGGTGGTTCGGCGAACCGGACATTGGACGCGACCATGTGTCTCTCGAGCAGATGCTGTGTGGTGACTATGCCCTGACTCCACTCTTCTACGATGATCGGGCAGATATGCATTGAGTCGATCTTATTGTCTTTGCTGCAACGTTTTTTCTCTTTATTCTTTAGATTTTTTTTTCGAAAATAATGTGTTCTCTTACAAGAAACTTGAATCTTCCTGAAAAGTTGAGAAAGAAAGTTTTTTTTAAATCGATTATTTTTAACAAAAAAAGTGATTAAAACTAACATGAATCGTACGGCATGAGGAGCTTTGAAGATCTTTCCAAATACTTCGTTGATAATCTCTTCAGGGTCCTTCTCTTCTGTGGTGAGTCCCTTCATGTTCGGCAGAATCGACTGCAGCAGCTCACGGACCTTCATCACGTGGTCTGCGCGCACATAGTGTGATCTTAAAATTGACTTTATCCTTCCAAAATCAGAAATTAATATTTTCTAAGTAAAAGATGATAATTTCCCCCGAAGATATCATCATATCTGGCGGATATAGCATTTATGCATTTCGAAGATTGGAAACAGAGTATACCAGAAGGTGACAGAAAGTGGGAACGAACTTTCTCGTCTAGTCCTGATCATTATCAATCGTACCAAAAAAGAATAACATACTTTCTGAGCGGATAGACAATCTCCGTGGCCAAAATTCGCTGCAATTCTTTGAGTTGTGGCACATCGTCAGATCGCGGAATCCTATCGAGCAAGTGATCGTAGACCGTCGTCTGCGAGAACATCGCGAACAGCATCGAGTCCAGGTAACAGCTGTTGCGGTGGCCCTCAAAGTTGACACCATTTTCTCCAAATTTTCGAAGTTTTTTTTTGCAATAACGATCAAACAAACATCTCTATTTTGATGGATTTTTGAAATGTTAAAAATGTGCTATTTTCAATAATTAAAAAAATACCTGTATTCCTTTCATTCTGCCGATGAGATCCTCCTTGTTCCTGGTGGGGTAAACCTTCGTCAACTGCACATCGCTGTCCAAGTTCCCGAAGTCGACTCGCTCGGGCTCTGAAATTTGAATCAATGACTTGTTTCTAAAATATATAGTAGTCAAACGCTGAAAAAATCGAATGACTATTCTCGTCAATGAGTTTTAAGATATTTGAAAAACCGTAACGGAAATCGATAAAAAATCAATGAGGAAATAATTTTCGAACATCTTTGAAAATCAGATTATTGTACTTTCTCGAAATGATGACGCAGAAAAGAATCGCAAAAACGGATTGAACAAGGACCGTAATTTATCTACCATCGCTGTACCATAAAAGTAAAATCTATTTAAATTGCTGTTCTTATTCATTCCGTTTACGGTTCTTTTCCGAATTGCTTCTCGAAAGAATGAAAATTGGAACCTTGATGATGAGAGCTGAATGGGCCACCGCTGACATCGGCCATCTCGACATCCCCGCTCGATCCGTTCGACCCGCTGCCTGTTGGGCAGGCCTTCAGAGTCTGCGGGTTGTAGGGCAGAATCACGCAGCGCGGCTCAGAGAAGTTGATCGACAAATCCGGGTCGTCGCTCGCTAATCGCCAACCGGAAGGGGGCTCGGAATCCTCAAACATTATTATTTTTCTCGAAATAGCTCATTAGAAAACTCATCAGTTCACCCCAACATACCAACTTTAACAAACTTATCGCTTGCTAAAATTTGATAACTTTCGCAAATAGATTTGTTGGTGAGCTTATGAGCGTTATTGAAAAAAAACAATCTAAAAATAATGTTAAGTGACTGACCAATTGAACCACGGCACACTTCATGATCCTGTCGCGTTCATCGCTCATCGAGTCCCCGATCCACTTCACTGTCCCACTTTGAATTGCACCCACGTAGTTCGCAGACACTCGCGAGCCTGAAAAATCGGAAATTTCAATTTTTCAATTCATTTTAGATAAATTGCTCTAATTATGGCTCAAAAATGGGAACTGAAGGATAAATTTTCTATTGCTTACGAATGCTATATTATTCGCGAGAGATTAGTTGCAATCTACTGATTAGGCAGGTTTACTTTGAAAAAACTCGTCTTTTCAGAGTGCCAAGAAGTGCCAAGAGAAAGAATGAAGATAGAATAGATATACTGAAGAGGAAGGTGGGTTCTTCAAATTTATGGCTTCGATCAAAAATGTAAATAGTAATTCAGTTATTTCTTAGAAATTTCATTTCAAATTTGAAAATTCTTACCGATGTCCAATCCGTTGATCAAGAAGTCCTCCGGCTTTGAAGGAGCTACCTGGTGGTAGGGAGGAGGTGGTCTCGAGTCGTGGCTGTTCGGGACATCGTTCAGCTTCTAAACATCGAGATAAATAATATTTCAAGAAAGTGAAACTCTGCCTGTTTCTGCGTTTCCCGCTCGATGGCGTTGACAGGTTTGTCGCCGATGACCTCGAGTGCCGAGAGAATGACGAACCCGGCATGACCGTCCGGAGTGCGGAACACGGTTTCGCCCTCGAATGCTCCTGTCCCTTTCCCGACTTTATCGTCCTAATTTTGTATTATTCATTTCGAAAAGTTGGAAAGTTATCATTAAATGCTAAAATTTTCTTTACGAAACTAGAAAACTCACAAATTCGACGCCAGCATAGATGGAGGCATGTCCCTTAAGGTAGCCGATGAAGCGCACCGTGCAGGGATGGCCACTCCAGATACATCGGTCGCCCACCGAGACGCGCTGCGCCAGCATCGGATCATCCACGCTGAACGACCATTTTCTCAAGTGAGCATTTAGAAGCTTCGCAAATTGAACAACTAGCATGATATGAGTTAGGAAGGAATACAACAGAATAGGGAAAAGCATTTCTTTCTTCACATAACATTTCACAAATTGAGAAATAGGGAATTTTTCAAGTATCTTACAGTTTATCTTCTAGAAGAAAAGAAATTCAGAATTTCCAACCTTATAGTGGCATGGCTGATATCCCTCGACTGCGACGCAGTCAACCTGCTCTTCGACTGGCTGCGAAGCATCGTCTCGCGATTCGTCGACTTTTCGTCCTCTCGCGAACGGCGTTGATCGCCCGGGCCAGAAATCCGCCTGAAAACTATCCTTCTTTTCTGAATTCTGATAAAATAAATCATTTTTTTCTTTAAACTAAAAATTTCATATATTCTTAATCTTGAAGTATATGTCGTTTTTCGACTTTTTAACTGAAAATTTCATTTGTTACTTTGAATTCTAGACAAAATTATCTTTCATTATTTCTAACAAGAAAAGATATGATTTTCGAGAAAATTTTCTCACCTTTCCCTGACGATATCCTCCTTGCTCCTGTTATCCGAATGGTCTCTCCTGCCGAAGCTGGAATATTCCGGTTCAGCAGAGGGCTTTCTGCGGAGCGAGCTGCCTCCGTTCCAGTTTCGAATGTCATTTTCGAACCTGCAATTTCCAAAAGCTTTATTTCGGAAAAAGGAGAGCAAAACGCACTGTTCTCCGCCGGTTCTCGGATTCGGAATCCCGTCGTTCGTCAACAGATCGAAGCTGTTGTTGGGTCTGGAATTTAAAAATTCTTTCTTTTTCAAAATTTGTGGGTATGAGAAGGTTTATAACGAAACTTTATCGAAAATCCCCATTTACTTCCTCCAAAATTTCATAACTTTCGTTACTAATTCTCCTACAATCCAGGTTTTTTCCTTGGAATTACATAGAATTTGAAAAAATGTCGATGCCCTCTACATAGGGTCCCCAAACTCAGACCCTCGCAAAAATGCATTTGTGGTAGAAGCGTGGTAGTTTGAAAGCAAGAATTTGGGAAGGAAATACCCTTCAAACCCAATGTCTCAAGTAGCACCATCTAATTCGATGATAAACCTAATAAAATGGTTCCATGCAAAAAAAATCAGGGCAAAATCTCGGCACACAGCCACGCACAAGCAATATTTCGTTTGTGAAAGTGTGTTCATTTTGGATGATGAATTTTTGCGATTTTTTAAAATTTTCTAAAAATAATACCTAGTGCCGTGACGCGGATACTGGGCGGATTCAAACGGCTCCCTGAAATTTTTCTGAATCATTTCCCTTTTCATAAAATCGAAAAATCATATTTCATTTATAAAAATGGCATAAAGTAATCTGATCGGAAGTAATCCCCTCTGCATGCGGATAGCATAAATTACAGAGCTGGTTATTTTCGCGTTATTTTTCCGGTTGAATCAACAAAATTCAGTGAAAACGCCCTCGCAATTACAAAAATCTCTCCGCTTTGCGATGGACAGAGGTGTTTAGCATTGATAAGTATGAAAGTACAGACAAACAACCTATCCCTTCGAAATGTCAATAAGAGATTTTTGAGCCAGAGGATTTGCTTTTCGAACGCTTTGAAAATTTACAAACACTTACTATACTTTTTCTTTAATAAAATTATGACATCTTTTCATGAGACATTCACTATAAGTATAATTGCGAAAATTAAAATAGTGCATCAAATAAGTTTTAAAATCAAAATGATAGCAAAAACCCCAACCTGTCATAGTATGGTTGCAACGAGGCGTGTGAAGAGGAAGCCGGCGAGAAGGACGAATTCGAGTTGGACAGACTCTTGGGCGAGTCCTTTCTTTCGATCGGAATCACGCGGGTTCGACTGGGCGCTGCGCGGTCGAAACTGGAATTTTAAAATTTTATCAAATTTCAATTCTTTTTAGAAAACTCACTTGGAAATGGGAGATTTGGTAGGAATGCTATGTTCGTGCGTGGGAATTTGGGGAGGATAGACCTGCAATTTTTATCTTAAGAAACTCTTCAAAATTATCTGCAAGTGAAAATCGAAATCGAAATTTCTTCTGAAGTTCAATTTTTTAAACATACCGAATTGCAAAGAAAAATTCTTCACCAGAATTTCAAAATTGAAAAAAAACATGAGCAATACTCTTACATGATGTGGTGGATAGTAGTGGATCTGTTTTGGAGCGTGAGATCTATGGAAATCAGTGCTCATCGTGGGAAAATGCGAGTCGAAATCCTGAATTAACAAAAATTACTATTTAATTTTGATCAACAAGATTGACCATTACCATTTCATAACATTACGAATCATGTGAAATTTTTAGATCGATAAATGATAAAATGAAGTTATGATCATTAAGATTTTACAGGCAGAAAGATAATATGCAAAAACAATGTGAAAAGGAATTTTTGATTTTTAAAAATTAAGCAGAAAAAGTATTCTTCTCTCTCACGTATTTTACTGACACCCTCTCGAGATGTAATGCGTGTGTTTGCATGTGGAAAACAGGTAAAACGGAGGGCAAACAACCATTCTGTGGCTTTTTGAAATTCGAAGGCAAAGGTTAACGAGAATCGATTGACCAACGGGAAATTTGTTCAACTTGCGAAATTTATGATTTTGAAAAGAGTCATTCAAAACAGAAAAATGATGATAGAGAAATTTTCAGAAGTTCCTTTCGGGGTTAGTTTTCTATCCTAATGCTTGCGAAAACTAAAATCAAGGAAGAGCACGTTAATTGATGAAGTTAAATGAAAATTTTTTTAAAAATCGAGAAGTTTCGTGAAATTTCGATAGGAATCTAAATGCTTCTAAATAAAGGCGGTTCAAATTAGTGATGTAAAATTTAATGTCACGTGGAAAATGTGCGCTCTCGCCATTGATAAGCCCCCCAATTTGAAAGGTGGAATATCGACAATCTATTGCATGATAAATGGATACAATGTGACAACAAAACAATAAGACTAGAAGAGACAATGACAAGTCTCTAGACTAATGATAAAGAATGAAAAGAGAAAAACTGGCTGGTATAAAATTGCGAAATTTTATATTTGAACGATATAAAGAAGGATAAGAAAAAGCGCGAGTAGGATAAAATTTAATAATTTGGCTATGTTAAGCGCAGAAGCCCTTCAATTTGCTATGACTCAATGAAAAAATGAAAATTGTGACGTCGGTAAAATCATAGAGAGTGGAATTGTGTGTTGAAATGATGCAGCAAAAATGACAAGAATGTTTACCGAATGGGAAGGTTTTTTGAAAGGGTCATTGTTATCGTCTACCACTGAAAATGATATGGAAAGGTCAAGAGAACTTTGGCAGATAACAACTTAGCTTTATAGAAACTCGAAGAAAATGTTTCTAAATCGAAAAAGTAGAGTATTTTAGAATTCGCGGTTTGGGGGTTGCAATTTTGTAAGCAATGGTATCATTATGAATCCAGAAAAATCCTACTCCTATCTTTCTGTCGAATTCAAAGAAACCTAAACTTGGTAAAACAAAGGAGAAAAATTCCAAATAAATCATGTTGATTCTAGAAAAATCCATAGTTTTCCCGAAAAGGGGGAGGAGAATTCACACATAGCTATTCTTTGGATTGATACACAAGTGCAATCGGCAGAAAGCAGAAGGCAATTATCATGAATTGAGATGAGTTGACATGGAGAGAGAGATGAAATGCCTGTACGATTGCGATTCACTAGCAGAAAGTAGCAGCAACAGACAGAAGACAGAAAGAGAGACAGACCAAAGCAGCAAAGCAACAGCTACATCCTCCCTCTCTCCATTCCCCCCTCATATACTCAACTAGTTTACTTTCTCTTCTCTCTAACTCGCTAGTTCCTCTCGTTATTCTGTACTCCCTCCATGCTAACTTTTTCATTTCAAACTATTCCGACTTCGCATTGTTTTCCTCGTTCATTTCTTTTTCTCGGTTTCTTTGATCCTCTAAAAATTAGTTCTTTTTTCAAAGTTTCTGACTTTTCTTTCACGAAGGAATTAACGAATTTCCCTAATTCTCGAACTTTTTAAAATTTGCACAGGCGTTCATTGTTTTAGCATCGAATTGTCTGCTTTCAAAAGAAAATTTCGCAATTTCTTTAGAAACAAAGATTTCAAATCGATGATTTGTTTATCAATGAGAAAATAGCTCTAATGACCTGTTGATAGCTTTCCTATCAGCTGTGATAACTATATCAACAAAATGGAAAGGGATGTTTTCCTAGCTTTCAAATTTAGAAATGCCAGCTGTTCTTGATAAATAGAAAATGTTTGCAAAATAGTATGCTTGGAAGAATGGTAATTTTAAGATCGTTTGAAAAAGGGAAGTCAATTTAAAAATAGCAAATGGCGAGATAAGTAATTTCTTTATCGCATGCTACTTCACCGAAACAATCATTTTTTGCAGTTATGCGACTATTTGTAAACAACGTCCAATATTACACTCCAAAAGAATGCGCACGACTTAGAATATGATATTTTTCTCGCTGACTCCCTATACTAAAGAAAAGGTTGGAACAATAGAGTAAAGCATGAAAGAAAATATTCAGGAATAGCAATATGACATCTACGCTAGAATTGCAAAGGTGTTGCTCATTCTTAATATTCCGTTTAGTTCAGAAGCAGTAACATTTTAAGAAAATGAGAAAAGTCGTAGGGAAATAATCCAGATGATTCAGGAAATTTGATGGCTTAGGAATGAAGATCAGCGTTCAAAGCTGCAGAGAGAATTTCCCAAAGTAGCACTTTCTCACAGAAGATTGTAGTCGTAATGAGGAATTGAAAAATGTTCTGTATAGTTTCAAAGAAAACAAAATGGAATAACAAAAAAATGCGTTGACTCACATTGTGCGAGGAAATGCCATAGAGACGGCCGAGCCGATTTTGCTGCTCACCGATCCACTCCACTCGACCACTTCGCATCGAATCCGAGGAGCCACAAGGGTCGGATTTCTGAATAGGGAAAAATTTAACGAAAAAAAATATATGCTAAATTCATTGTTGTTATCGAAGTTACGATAAGTGTGATAAGGAATTTATGAATCCTAGTTAATCAAAATTGAAATACATCGAGATTCGTTTGCATTTTATGTCTAATAGAAAATCAATAGAATTGATAAGAATGCACAGAAGAAAGCGGATTTGTGAAATTTGACACCTTTGAAGTAAATGTTTCACACCCTTTGAGCAAAGAAAATGCGCTTTGAAACTCGAAGAAATAAGTTTCGGCCATCATGAAAAATTCGGAATTTTAATCGAAGCTCTGAAGTTATTTAGAAAAGCTGGTAAAATCAATAGGAAAATCGCATTTTCTCCAGCGAGATAAAGGCCCTCTGCTTATCAATTTCCAAGAAAAAATGAAGAATAACAAAAGGTCGAAGTGGAGGATCTGAACATGTGTCAGGAGAAGGGGAAGGGAAGGGTAAAGAGGCAAAAATAATTGCAGATGGGGGTGTGGATCAAAAATGCTCTATCGAAACAATTGACAAAATATCCAAGTCTGTTTTTTCATTGTTATACCTTGCCATATGATTAGGGGTTATCAAAAATCTAAGAATTGATAAAGTTATATACTACAGGCACATTTTTAGCTTCTATACGTTAGCACTGGCTGAAAAGCTTTCACAATAGCGGGAAAAATGCCAATGAAAAGTGAAAGATGCGAGGATATGAAACGATAAATCAATCAGCTGCATTCCAAGTTAATGATTAATGACAAGATTGGGGAAGACGCTCCGCCTTCTAGGTAAATTTATTTTAGATTGAGTTTAACTAAAGCTTATCTTTATTATCCAGAAGAAATCGTATGTTTTCTTTTCGAAATTTACTACTATTGTTCTAGTCCGATTTTCTGAATTGATTTCTCTCAACTACTCGAAAAAATACTTATCAGCTGATATCGATTACCAGAGTGTTTAGCGCAACTTTAGTAATCTGATCGCTCGAAGCAAAGGGAAGTTATGCAAAATAGCAAAACAACGAAAAATCGCGCAAAATATTGTAGTTTTCCAGAAACAAAATGGCTAAAATCTCGAGGGAAAGTCACTTTCCATGAAAGACGAAGATTTCTATCTGACTAATTCGCCAATTTTATGAGAATTTTCATTAAAGAGGGAAGAATAGCTTTGATTTTGGGGGGAAAATCGAATTTTGTTGTTATTGAAAGGCATTCATTGGGGTTGTGAAAATTGTGAAAACAGGGCGTCGGGAATATTTCGAAAAGAATGTAGAATCGGGGGAGAATAACGGTCGAAAAATGACTCGGCCCTGGCCATATAGAGGAAGGGGAAAAGGGAATTGGTGAAAATTTGCCTTCTTTGGGTCCTCCTATTTTCTTCTGCTATTTCTTTCGTATTTTTTGTCCACCACTGCATATCAACAAACTCGTTTGACAGTAAGTGAACGAGGCAAATTCAGAAAAATAACGCTTGAAAATGAGACATGCAGAGAAATAGCGATTTATAGGGAAAAATGAATATGAAGATGATGGATTGTAATAACCTACTCGTGGCATTTTGACAGTCGAAAGGCCACGCCCTTTTGGAAGGGGAAAGACAACGATATGGGCATTTTGCTGGGAGAGATAAATTCCAGACAGTCACTTCAGAATGTTCAGTTAGAGGAAGTGTAACCACTCGGCATTTCTGACCAGGAAGGTTTGGGATGAAGCAAATCACGAAAATATTCACAAGTGAAGTTCATGCCAAAATTGGGGAAACTGTAGGATAAGATTAATTTGAAAAAAAAAATCGAAATTTTGAAAGAGTAGTCTTTTATTTTTAAATAAAATATCGCGGTTTCGAAATGCTTTGATGGCTTTTCAAAATGACTAATGCATTCGACTTTTCGGTAATGAAAAGTCGAAGTTTGAACAGCGGGCGTGGTTAATCGAAAAAAAATGCATTTTATTCTACAGAGTATTTTTGTACTCGATTTGAAAAAAAAAAACGCAACACAGGAAACAGTGACGTTGCTAATGGGTCGAGTCGGAATTTACGTTCCAATTATTCGTTCATTTTGAAAATAAGCAACAATATAATTTTTATATGTAGAGAAGAGACTAGATAAACGAACCAAACTTCGAACAAATTAAAAATAAAAGAAATTCACTAACCGACAAAACTTGTACGATGTCGCCTTGCTTGAGCGTCTCGAGAAAATGCATCCGAGAAAAGTCCTTATGCAGATTCAGGCGTTCGGCCGACGGGACGGGCATCAGAATCCTAGAAAATTTTATTCTCTCATTTTTTGTAGTATATTTTGAGCGTTTTCAAAAAAAATTCTGGCAAGAATATTTAGAAATGCAATGAGTAAAAAAAAAGAAATTTGTGATCTGTTATCAGCACCATTCCATGGTCTGCATCGTTTTATAAGGACCATTTTAGCATTATGTATTGGTAATGTAATAAAGTAGCTATATTATAAGGCTGAAAAGAGACTTATGTACTCACAGTGCCTGATTGTCAGTGATGCGCATCACATTGGACTGGCTGACGTTGGCGAAGATGGAGTCGTTCAGAATGTCGTAAGCTAGGCAGTTGTCCTTGTTGGACGACTTGTTGTTGCGCAAAGCCGACATCCTCCTTGCAATCTGCTCCTTCCCACGAGCCTTTGCGTCCTCATACAGCAATGTTCCAGCAGAAAGCTGAATGAATTATATTAGACATTGGTGAAAGATCCTGAAATGGTGATTTTTGGAGTATATTAAAGAAAAACGAAAGAGAATGTAGTGTAATAAAAGCCTTGGTGGAGTCAACTTCAAACTTCTCATGATATTTCCATTATTCCTCTTATTCAGCAATTTTGGAGTCGACACTATGATACTCTAGCCGAAATATTTTGTGGAAAAGCATAAAATACAATTGCATGATTTGCAGTAGTAATAAAACATTTTCACGAATCTGTTTCTAAATCATTTTCCATGTATCTCTGATTGCGGCCTTCATAAAAATTTCACAAGGTGAAGCTCATCAAAAGGAATCGGAAATGGGTATGATTGATGGAAAATTTGATTGAAGCTGAAATTCCATGCCTTGATCTTCTCCGGATCGTGTTCGAGATGGTTGGGGTCGAAAAAGTAGGCATCAGCCGGAGTCTGCAGCAGCAGAACGTTGAAATTCGATGGCAAGGACTCGGATACATTTTCGTATGACGAACTGCAAGTCATTTAATAAGTTCCTGATTATCAATTCGAATAAGCTAATAGAAGAATTTTTAGCTTTTTTTGTTTTTTTAATATTCTACCGGAAATGAATATCTTCAAATTCGGAAAACGGAAACAGAAAAGATCGCGAAAAATCACAGAAAGTATCAAAGGTTGGCAAATGCTAAATCGAATTTCTAAAACACCATGACATCTATGTGAACTGCTTTAATTCACTGGTAAACTACTATGATGACAACCAGCCTAATTAACTCAATTTTACTACATAACCCAAATGGCTGTCGGGTGTTCTGTAACACAAATGCCAAGCTCTGTAACAAATTTGAGAAGTAATGCAACAAAGAGCTGTGCTGGCTAAAGTGTGCGTGCTACGGAACGCACCCTCTTCTGTTAAAGAATCAGGTGCTTCCATTCATTGCTACAGAACTCTGCTTTTATTACAAAACACCTGACACACGATTCCAACTACCTCGGTCTGGAGTGATCAGCAGTGGAGTTGCGACTGTTCGAGTGAGAAATGCCCTGTGTGGAGGGGTCGTCTCTCGGCTGCACCACGCCGCCCATGTTGCAGCCTGTCTCGTATATTCATCAACCGGACAATTCGTTGTCAAAAACGCTAAAAATGAGCAATTCGACAGGTAGAATGGCAGAAATAATGAAATTTTTCATGGAAAATCGAAACGTGTCGATGTCAAGCGATCCCGTAAAGAGAGGACTGAATTTCGCAATCAAGGAAAAGAAAAGGGCTTTTGTAAGCTTAATCCACTATAATAAGGGTAGGATAGGGGAGGATAGGCCCTATGTTGTTTTCAAACTATCAGCTCATCAAGCAAGATGCTTGGACAGTACAGCCTATCCGGCCTTACCCTGTCATAACCTAGTTTCATGGCTACTTCTAGAGAGCGCAGACTCCGCTCTCTTGCAAAACGTGACATGGCATAAAAAGTGGTAGTGTGAGACCTCAAAACTAGAAAGCAAGTCATGTTTAGACTGCGAAGGCATAAAAAGGTCCAATCGAGATCAGCGATAAATCCCATGAAATGGTCGTGTGCCAAAAATCAGCTCATGATTTTCACGTCTGCGCGCCGCCGCGGAGTTTTTGTATTGCAAAAACGTGTTCACTTCAAGCTTCTTCAGTGTTATATTATTTTTCTAGGTTTGGGTAATTTTTTTTGCATTTTTTTAACTCGCCAACATTTTAGTTTACACCCCGCGGACATTTTAACGACAAACTTGGTAGTATTGGGTGCGATTTGGGAAACCGTTTACGTTCCCTAGGATCTGACCGATTTTCACAATTCCGACTTTCTCATTTATATGTTAATTTTAGAAAATTTTAAAGAAAATCGAAACTTTCGGTGATTTTTTTTTGTAATTTATCAATTATCAACTAGGTTAAAATTTTCAAATTTTATTATCATCTTCAAGTTTTACAGACAAAAATGAAAATAAATATACCTCAATATTGTACAAGAAACATCATGTCACTGACACAAGAAAACTACTGAAATAATTATTACAAACAAAATTCCTGCACGAAAGAAAAACAATTCTTTGTGAATTTGCGTACACAACGAAACCGAATCTTACGACAACAAATTCATATACTTCAAGAATAAGAAGCACTGTAACCCTTTTAATGCCAAGAATAGAACATTCCCCAAAACCTTGCATTTTATAGAGCCCAAAATTCCATTTATAGCGAAGAAAATTCATTCAAAGTCCCGATGGAACTATAATGAGGAGAATACGCTTTAGAAAATTAAAAGCTCTAGAAAGTGGATAGGTAGCCTGGGTCGCTTTGTAAAATGGCAAATGGTAAATCTAGAACATCATTTTGGCAGAGTACCATTTACCACTTCTGGTGTTGCTGCGATCCATTTTAGTAAGAAGTCTGAACGAATTCCTCATAGAAAGTCTGATCGAAAGAGTTGAGGACGTCGTCCTGCTGGTCCCATCCGTAGGGAGAGTAGCTGTAGATCTGCTGCTGCTGCTGGTGGTGGTCCTGCGTGGGACTGCCCAGCATCGGGTCACCAAGCAGCGGTTTCTGTGTCTGGGACATCATCGAGTCGTCCAGGCACAGATTACTGTAGTTCGGGTTGCTATAGTCGGACATCGAGCGCGGCGACATGTCGTGTGCGTCGAAGCCGAACGAGCTACTTCCTAAAGTTTCTAATTTATTTTCTCAGTTTTTTATCACCTTAATCTTAATTTTTTGCTAAAAATATCAAGATCAAGTTGCTTACCCTCCGGACTATCGGGCATGGTTAGGAGATTCTGCTCCATTGCTGACGTCGACGCTTCAACTTCAGCATGCGCATATAGGTCTGCTGTCTCTGGTTGAGCGTCTTCGAGAGGCTCCTCCTCACCATCGAAGGGCAGCTCAGAGGCGAGCTGGTCGATGTCGAAATCGTCCTGAAAAAAGAAGCCGTTATTTTGGGTCTTTTTGCGAAAGGTAAAGCTACAGTAATCCAATTAGTCTTCTTGATGTGTTCTCTAAATCTCGACTCACTTGCAAATCCTGGAGGATGCGTTCGAGTTCATCGTTTTGAAGGAGGGGGGCAGCAGACTGAGCAGCGCGAGTCGAATCAAGGCGTGCATTGCGACTGGCTGCTTCTTGTTTTGATTGACTGCTCCGCTGACGACCTGGCACCTCGGCTGGGTTCCACTAATGAATGCGGCAGATCCAAAAGTCGTCTGAAAGAGGTGAACATTAATCTTCTCGTTTTCAACGAAACAACCGTACCATTGGGGTAGCAATCTGGCAAGAAGTTGTCGATGGAGTTTCAGTCTGGTTTTGTGCAACGGTCTCTCTCAATTCGGCGTTCTCAATTCTCAGTTGTTCGTTCTCTCTGAGCAGGTCGCGAACGACATCTTCTAGTCTTTGGGAGCGAATCTGAAATTTTCAGCATTAACCCTCTTCCTAATATATAAAAAAAAAAAAAAAATGACGAAATGCTCTCATCTTTGTTGTTTCCAATAATTATCAAATGAAATCTACCTTCTTCCTGTCTCTAGCAGTCTGGGCAGCAACGCGGTTCTTCATCTTCCTTCGATTCAGTTTCTCCTCAGCAGTCAGATGAGTAAGTCTTTCCCTCTTCCGAGGGACTCCCGAATTCGTCGTCTCCCCGAGAAGCTCTTCGATGGGGTCGACGTTGTTGGATGAGGTCGGGGCAGGACGCTAAAAGTAGGAAAAATTTACTTTCACAAATACAAATGAGGAAATTAATTAGTTGAAACTGAAACCTAGAACTTTCTAAAGTAAGTCATATGTCGTTGCTTCAGAAACTAAGAAATAATAGTCCACCAACCTTTTGTCCATAGCTCTGTGCATGAACAGTCTGGACTTGATTCCTCACAGGCACAACTCGCTGCACGGCTTTGACAGTTCTGGCCGGCACGAGGTAGATTGTCCTTGAGGGAACGGCTTGTGACGTCATCTCTGTGCACGTCGTGGGGATTCAGATGAGTACGTGTATCGTCTGGGGTCGTCTCGAGCACCGTAAGCCCTTAGGGCTAGGGATGAGTACGGAGGCACACGATCCGGCTGCCTCGGCCTCTCGCTGGATGGAGAATAAGGACACGTCAGCTGAAACGTGTCCTTCGATTTTCGCATGCCACTAATCGAGCTGCGATTGGTTGGCCACGCCCATTCGAAATATCGCGAAGCGATTGTAAACGACGGATACGAAGCAGAGTAAATAGAACACGAAAATGGACAGAGAAAGAATAACCTCTCTAGGTGAACTTCACGAGGAAGTTGGCGAATTTTACAATATAAATAGCTAGAGACGCAGAGGAAAGAAGCCTCGATAAGGAATGCCCACACATAGTAAAAGGAACTAGATTCGTGAGTGCTTTGTTATGAAAGAGTGCAGAGAAATAGAATGGACGAGAGAAAAATGCAAGAGTGATGCAAATAAAATCACTTCCAGTATAAGATCTGATGCAATTTCAGCAGGTATTTAAGGAAGCGGATACATTTTCTGAACGTAAAAAAGAAAACTTTATTGTTCTTTCGAAAGAAGCGATAAAAATCTTAAAATCTTCGAGTATCCTAGATAGAAAGTCTATTCATATATCGTTTTTGATTAAAAATTACCGTTATCCTGAGTTCAGAGAAGACTAAATTATTTGTCATATTATTTTTAAACTCAAGTTAAGGTAAGAATGGATAGTGTAAATCACAATCACAGTATAAAATTGTCATAAGCTAGATGCACAACTGCGTTTTGAAGAGAATAGCTATGAAGTCTAGTAGAAATTTGACTAAAATTAATGTGTGCTCTTTTCAGGGATTCAGAGATCAATGAAAATCACCAATTGAATAAATGGCCATAGGAAAATACCATAATATTGGATATTTCACTTCGAAACTAAAAATAGCGTTTAGATTTTTTTTAAATGAAAAGCTGAAAAATCAAGTTCTAAACGCCATCTAACTGAATTTGTTGAAATAGAATTTTATGATTGCTGACTAGAAGATTAACTTTATAGCGAGTTTCAAAAATTATGTCGAATAGAAATTTTTACCGGAGATTAAATTCTATTTGAAAGCGGAAAAGAAGTGAAAATTGCACGAGAACATTCGGGCAGAAGAGTGAATTCCGTTCGGACTTTCGATGGTCCAAATTACCTTCCTCCAAGCCAACCAAATAGACCTTTTGATGACTTGCTTGGTGATACCTGAAGATTTAATCTTGCAGAATGCAGGAAATATACAAATGCCAAGAATCGGAAGAATAATATTTACAATTCCATATTCAGAATGGTTATTACACTTTTCATTTGTTATGTGCGTGAGAAGTTTGAAATTTGAAATCTTGAACATTCAAAACCGAAATAAAAATTGGCTCGAGTCTATTTTTAAGAAATTCAAGTTCAAGAAAATGAACAAGTACCTGAGTTGAATAAACAGCCTGGCTCTGATCGATGGCCGCCTCGTACAGCTTCTCTCTGTTGGTGAGCGATTCCTGTATTTCCTTGTCCTCCCGTTTCAGTCTCTCAACCGCAGCCTCGAATTTCTTCTTCAAATCCATGTAATCTCGCTGGAACTGCGACATGTCCTTCTTCTTGTCGAATAGCTGTTTTTCGAGCTGAAATAATGAAATAGAAATAAAATCGGACATTCACAAAATTTGAATTTTCCGAAAAAAATCGATAATTGCAAAATTTCATCCTTTTCTTATTTTTGCTGAAAGTTTAAAAATTAAACATCTCCATTTTATCATGCTTTAAAACAAAATAAGAATACCAAAACTCACTTCAGAAATATTCCGCAGCGTTCCAACGCTTTCGTTCGCCATAGGTAGGAAAGTTATGCTGTATCTTAAATTCATAACATTAGAAAGGAACCGAAATAAAAAAAATACTTGACATCATTCAGCCAGTTGTCGCCATAGACACAGAGAAGATGCAACCTGTCATCCAACAATTGGGCTGTTTGACTCTCCAAAGTCGACAGGTAATGAAACGGAAGGGGTGTTTCTCTGAAACAAGTTATTTCATTTCGAAAATGTTCGATCTAAAAGATCATGGAAAAGCCAATAATTTGAAAGGAAAAAGAAAGCTTCATGAAAAGTTCATGCAATAAATCCTTTTTTCTTACTTATTGGCAGAATTTGTCATAAATTTTCAACTACTTTCCAATTACTCGGAAAATTATTGAAAAGGCAAACTCACTTATCCTCCATCATATGCTTCATAGGTGCGAATTCTTCAATGTTGGCAACAGGAAACGGAACGAAAAACATGTCTGCCTGCGTGAAATGCTTCTTCTTCTGACTCTCCTGCAAATTTTAAGATTTGAGAAGAATGAATAGATATTCAAATTACCTTGATCATTCTGACAGCTCCATCTCGATCGAAGAGCACGAGTTTGAATTTGCTAAATGAGGTAGATCGGCAGATCACGGAAATACCATTTTGATGAAAGGGGGGCTCCATGCTAATCGTGTAGAAAGCGGCTTGCTGAAAGTTTTCAAATGACTATAGAAAAGCATTTATCACTGTTACAAATCAAAAGTTTTCGAAGGCGTATTGCTATAGCATCGGCCAAATAAACCGGTGTTGATGAAAACGCGCAATAACGAGTAAATGAAAATGGGTAGAACGAGGGAGATTAGTTAGCAGTCGAAATGATATTCAGAGAAAGAAATTGCAGTGAAAATCTACGACTACTCTGTCCTATTATTTTTATCTTCATTTCCGTATTGTTACAAGTTTTCATTCTCGCTTTAACTTGTTTGACTGAAACTGCACAATGACAAGGACGCAAACTCATTAATCAGGAAAAAACTTAGACATTTTCAGTCAAAATTGTGAATGGATGATTAAAAATGCACCTGTTTTCCGACGTTAGCAGAAATCATGTTTCCAGAAGAAAGATGAACAGCAGCTACTTCGCATTGTTCATTCAGACAAAGCTGCCGAGCTTGTGCGAGCACTTTTGGAGGAATTTGAGTTGAAATCGGCACTCCAAGCTTTGTGAAGAGCGCTCCAAATACACGACCTTAATTAATAAGATTTCAATTAGATGTATTTTGAAACAGAAAATCAGGAATAATCATTATTGCACCATGCAATTTAAAATCTCTTCTAAATAAAAACGTAAATCGCCTCATTTATGCGGTGAAACCAACAAAATTTCCATGTGGATAAAATTATTAAATGATAGCATACCGACTCCACCCAATTCACTCAAATCGAGTCCATCGAAGTCGAGCTGATTCGCGGACGGGCCGTGTAGATCGTATTGTCTTCGCTTGTTCGGATCGATCAGCACGGAATACGCAATTGAAATCTTCTTGAATTCTTCTGCGGCTGAAAAAACTATCACATTGCTTATGCTTTCTTCTTAATAAATTGAATTTTGGGTGAAAGATCTCAAATAATTCTGGCGTTGAATAACTTTCGAAAGAGTATAATTGGAAAAGGTATACCGTGAACATCGTTTGGATTCCTGTCAGGATGATACTTCAACGCCAATTTCCTGTACGCACTTTTGATGTCGGATTCAGGAGCAGTCCTCTCGATGCCAAGCAGCTCATAATAATCACCGATTTGCAAGTCACCGTTCGAAGTCATCACTTCTGAAAATCATAAAATTTGAAAAATATATAAAATGAAAATAAGTGAATTTCAAATGACGAATCACGAGACAAAATGATGATTTTGTGGAAGGAAAGCGAACAAATTCGGTACGAGCATTTAGCAATCGACGAGTGACTCATTTGATGTTTGAAGTAAAACCAGTCAGGAAAATGTTTGCAGAGGTTTCTTCGTTTTTCGGGATGAAATCGAAGAACCCTCCAGTCCGCTCGATCTCCAAGTGCGACCATCGAAAAGCAACGCGCGTAAAACCAGGGGATGTCTTTGCATGAAAAAGCAGGGGTTTTGAAATCCATGCAAAATTGATCGAGAAAGTAAAAAGATTCAAATAAATCGAGAATGGCATAGATTATAAAAGTGCAGGTTTATTCTCCCTGACAAAATAGCATGAGAAGTTAAGACAGAGTCCATGAGGGAATCGACTAAGGGCGACCAGCGGCAGAAGTATTGTTTTTTCGAGATTTTTTTTAGTGTCAACTAACTGTATTCGACCTGAGAATCATAATTCTGGTTTTTTCTAAGGACCACCAGCCATTTTGCCAAATTCCTTATCCTCTTATTCACTTCTAAATCATTATTTTAGAAGGAAAACTCTGCTTACTTTTTCAATATTCATTTCTTCTCAAATTGTCATATTCCGATTTGAATATCAGATTTGAGAGAAAAATGATTATTCATTGCTCTATTTCAATCTTGTCTTTCAGACATCGTTCAACTGCATTATTTTTTGTCATTCGAAACATTTGAATATTTATTTGTTTCTTTCTTGTGAACGGTCATTCCATATTATCCAGAACTGTTTGAGGTTCGAAAAAATCGGACTTGAACTGAACTGAACTTCCAGACAGTTCGAAGTTCCATTCGTACAACCCTGATTAAAAGGAATATTTATTTCAGTTGCAATTATCCCTCATCACTTTTGGATTCCTTCGAGAGTTGTCTGTATCATGTGCATTGAAATTAAATTATTATTTCACATTTTATTTTATTGAATAAAATTTCTATATGAATTCTGATATTATTATAACCAAGCTTTATTTCATGTTCATTTTTCCGACTTCTCGCCATTCATTCGTTTGTGGATCGTATTCTTCAATGACATTACAGAAGTTTACCCCATAGTAAACACCATCAATTAGCTCAGTATTTTTGAACCTAATTTAACAAATATTTCATATAAAGATGTACAAAATCTCAACTCACCCTCCGATTACATACAATTTCCCGTTAGCAACAATAAGCGAATGATGCCATCTTGCATAATTCATGCCAGCGATTCGAAAAATTCGACTGTCAACTGGAGCTGAGGGGTCGAAACACAGACAGGATTTGAATACCTCATTAGCACTAAATATATAATGATACATTATTTATCATACAAAATTAACGACTTTCGTCCTCCAGTTATGTAAATTTTTCCATTCAACGATGCAACTCCGAAATAAAATCGTCTTTCTGGAATCTCTCCAACTTCGATCCATTCCCGTTCATCGTCTGATAATCGATATATCTTTCTACTTTCATCTCCATCAATAACTAAATGTCCATAATTACATTAATGAATATGCTATAATGTGACCGTATAAAATTCCATTGCATGTTATTGTTTGAGCCCTTTCAATTGAAAGAGGAAAAACAGGTCCTGTTTGCCATTTTCCGTCTATTAAAACCTGAATAAATTATTTCATGGACTTTCATTCGATCTTCTTACATCAACGCGATTCGTATATTTCTCTACTTCAGAATCCCATCCACCCAAATAATACAATTTGCCTTTGAAATAAACCACAGATGCATATTGACGCCATTCAGGAGGATCTGGGCCTGTAAAATTCTTTGAATCGATCATTCATGGATTTGTTGATAAGACCTTCTGAAATTTGTCGAGTATTCAAGTCATATATTTCAAATGTTGAGCTGTCAATTCCAAAAATCTGAAGTTTAAGAGATTATTCGAAACAACGAACATAAGAACTTACTTTATTCTGTGTAGTTGCTACTTGAAATGGCCAATACCAATTGTGGAATTTTGTAATCTCTTCTACTGAGCAGATAGATGAGTTGAACAGGCCTATCCTTCCTTCAGTTTTATCATTATTTCGATAATAAACTAAATTATTATGAATCGTTTCAAAGTCTCTTACTTGGCTTTCAACATAATTTCTTACGATAAAATAAGATTTTATGCGAATTATTGAATGAGTTGTCTCCACCGATCTGCAAATTATTGATATTTCGGGTTAATTTAGATTCTATTATTAATCAACGAGATTTCAATTTCTTTCTAAAATTATCACTTGCACTTTAGTAATGAATTATTTTCAAAACGCAAAAGAAACAACATTTTGGATCACCCTCATCAAATCTCCAAATGGCTTATGATGGATTGAAGCCTTGCGGTAATTTTAGACAGAAATCATGCATGAGGAGACCCTGTCGCATCGATTTTATGTTTTTCCTGTTGTAAAATGAAGATTTGTATACATTATTTTGGTATTGAAACAAGAAATGGACCCAGTTTCATTCATTACTGCCATTTTTCTTTGGATCTTTGCAGCTCCCTTTCTCTAATGAACGAGAAATGACGATTTTGGGCAACTTTCAACCGTTTGGGTGTATTTAAAAATCATGACCGCGAATTCAATGGACGAAGAATGTCAGCAAAATTGAAAATTCGGAAGGCGTCTTCTCAACGCCATAACTTTCTATGGGATTATATCGATTGAGCCGAAATTTCGCATGCATAAAACATGTAAAAATGTAAGTTTTCATAGTTTCAACTCAATCCGATAAGTGCAGAAGTCAGGACCGAAGTCAAATTGAATATGAAGGTGATCCAAAACTTTTGTCTTCTCTGTATCTTTCTTAAATGCCATGTATAAATGCAATTATCTATATGCTAGATTGCTCATTATGCCAATGGTAATAACTATTCACTTACAGTTTTGTTTAGATGTACTTCGAATTGTTGCATGTTGTGAAGAACCAAAGAGTCGAACGGTTCAGTGGTGTCGAAGAACCGTTTGAAGTCCTCGTCATAGACCTGAGCCGACTTGGCAACCAGCTTCCTACCCGCCCATCCAACACTCGCCACTTTCTTCTCGATCAATTCTTTAAGAGTCATTCCTTCAGGAACGGTTTCGACAAATGCTTTATTTTGTGCAGAGCTGTCATCCACAAGTTTGATGGAAACCTTGACCTCTGCCATTTTACCTAAATTATTTCCTCGATATTAAATATGAAAATAATGCAAATAAAATTGAGTGAATGTCAGGAAAAATCAAAGTGGTGCGGACACAAGAGTCCCTCGATTTGGTTGATTTTCACATATCTTATACAGCTTTTCACTCTGATCATCATGATGTGGTTTGTTTTTCATAAAAAATGACCGTATGTAGGATTACGGCAGCTTAAAGTTTTGACAGACCCTATATCAGAAAAAATTCATAACTTTCTTATTTCTGAACCAAATCGAATGGGGTTTTCAGTATTGGATAGCCCATAAAAACTACAAATAATGTAACTACGATCACCTGCTACAATTCATAATTTCCCACAAAAAATACTTTTTTTTTTTCTTTTTTTTTTTTTTAATTTCCTTATTATTTTACATTATTCTCCTATTCAGGATCTACAAAATAATTATGAAAATAGATTTTCGAAAAATGGTTATCACCATGAGCATCAGTGTGAAGAACTAGTAGATATATGAAAATCAGCCAAATCTGAGAGCCTCTGATCCAACCGACTTTGGCTCTTACTAACATTCACTCGTAAACGAGTGCCTACCAGAAGAGTTGACTGAACCTGATTGTCCAACCTAAAATTTTAATCAATGGTGGTTAGGAAAAACGGTTTTTGATAGTTCGGTTTATTTTAAAAATCATCTTACATTCTTTAATTCACTATCATCTGCGCTATTCTTCTTGATTTTCACCCATTGATCGACAATTTCTCTGGTATATTTATTTAGAATTTCTTCAACTCTAGATTTAACTTCGGAAGAGTCTGTTCTATTTAATGCTGGATCATAAGTCAGATCTTGGATTGCATATTCGAGTTCTTTAACCTAAATTTTGAATTAACCCCATTAATTGTTGATAAGAAAATATTCGACATCTAACAATAATAGAGTAATGAGCAAAGTATGGGATCATCTTATCATATCTGCATGTGCTTTCATCCACCCGCCCAACCTTTTGCACTTATCGAATTGAGCTGATATTTTGCACAAATAAGGGCATATTATAACTTATAAATATGTCAAGTTTCAGATGAGTTCAATAAATATATTAGCCTGGATTAAATTTCAACCAGATATGAGGGCTACCCAATGCTTTTGTCCGCTACTGTATTTACCTCCTCAGGTGCACGAAGGTCCCGCAATCGCTTTACAAATTCATCAGTAGCTTTGATAAGTTTTTCATAGCCTTTTCTTGCACCACTCTTAATGATATTTTCATAAGTATATTAATAGAATTATGTTGGTTATTGACTATCCATGCTTGTTCTTCATTTAACTTGCTTGGTTGTCCATTTGCGGCTTGTAAACGATATAATTTTAGCATTATGGGCTTTATTTCATTTAGCCTTCGTGATTGAGAAAATTGTACTATTTGAATAGTTTCCCATATCTAAATTAATTTATGAGATTATTTATTATTTAATCCATAATTTCCTGACTTACTTGTTTCACTAACTCAAGTTGATCTCCCGGAACCGCAATTTGCAAGTACATGTTTCTAGTTTCTTCTAAAAATATATTTTAATATTATTTGAATAGTAACAATTTAAACAGCAATATCATTTCCTAACTTAACTGCACACCTTTATATTTCTTTAACATTTTCAAATTACATAAAACTAGCATGCAAATTTAGGTGAGCGAATAAACGAGTTCTATATTAGAAGAAATAATAATGCCAGATAAGTGAATTTCTATGCATCCTAAAATGGTATGCAGAAATAGTTTACAGCCCAAAAATATAGCATTATCGATGCTCGATTAATTGAGA
Organism: Diploscapter pachys; assembly: GCA_002287525.1. Lineage (NCBI taxonomy): Eukaryota > Metazoa > Nematoda > Chromadorea > Rhabditida > Rhabditidae > Diploscapter > Diploscapter pachys. Next base: position 140,972 of record LIAE01010466.1, on the reverse strand, counting down.
CGAAATAGGATGGAAGCCTTCCTTTCTCCCCATCTTTTAGCCCTCGAATGCACAGTCAGATGACATTCGTTCATTGATGATTCCTTTTATCTTCATTATTTCATCGGAATTTTGGCAGCAATCAGTTAGCCACTATTTTCCTCTATCGATATTGATAAAAATTAATTGACAAATTATCGATAGTTGCAACTAAAACACGAAAATAAATGATCGAAAAGGCGGCCAAATCCAAATGCTCGTTTCAAGTAATCGGTCATTCATAATGTACAAATGTACATTTTGATCAGTTGTATACGATTACAATTCATGTTGATTATGTGAAAAATTCTTACTTTCTGCTATTTCCTCGATTGTGTCCATTAGTGAGTATCTAACGATAAATAAGAAAATTAAAACGCCAAAGTATTCACGTGCCATTTAGATCTATAAATTTGGATGGAATAAAAAGTTACTCTTGTAAGAGCGGAATGTTTGGAACTTGTCGTTGATTCTTCGAATGAACTGATTGCGCACCCAATGCAATGATTGTCTGCAAGAATCGTCAGAACTGTCACCATCATTAATCAACGTTTACTAATGTCTGTTGATATAATCGAAATGACATTTGTGAGTTTACTGAAAATGGTGAGAGAATTAAAGTGCTGGCTGCTTCAAGCCTAGCGGATAGTCGAGCAAATTAGCTGGTCGTTGGAATACCACACCAGTTTACTATTTCAAACTTGGGTAATTAAACCATAAAACGAAAAATGATAAATCATAAACAAAAAAACAAACAGAATTTTTCTTCTAAAATAATGATTTAGAAGTGGAAGTAGCCCTATTTAGACGACATATCAAGTTGAGATTCCGTATCGGAAATATACAAATTGAAGCTGAAAATAAGTGAGGAATAAAAAGAACAATGACCATTCAACGAAAGTTGTGAACTGAATGAGAAGGATAAAAAATTTAGCAACTGGAGGAGCTGCGAGGAAAGTGCGTCCTCGCGGGACGTGATTGTTTCGGACAAGGACAGCAGGCGCGTCGAGTCACTCGCCATTGTTGTAAGTTTTTATTCAACAAATCATAATTTGGACAGAAGTAACTTATACTCTACATAACGAAGTTCATACCAATATCAATTATCTCAGGAGTTGTGTTTGATGAAACTGATATTCATGTTCAGACTGACACTGATTAATTGTGTCGATGTAAAATGCCACTCAATTAGATTCCCTGATTATCTATTATTTAAGCTATTTTATTCAGCGTCGTGAAGCGATAGTTCGTACAGTCATACAGGCTCTGGACGACAATTCCTCCCAGGCAGACAACCAGCTGACTCGAATACAACTCCTGCTATTGGCAGTCCAAGACGCTCAGCTCCTACAACCACAAGGCTGCACAAGTTGTATGTTTTTTATTTAATTCTTGGATGTGTCCAGTACAGTGCGAAAGTGACTATTTTGTCGATCAGCACTAGTTTATTTGCACTGCTAATATTTATGATCTTACCCATCAATTTCATAGCTTTTATTAATTTGTAATAAAATGGCCCATTTTCCAAATATTCTACCTGAAACGAGGAGATTGGTTAATTTCGAAGATAACTTTGACTTTACTACTTTACTACCGTCTATCTATAATTTGTATCTCTGAAAAGCGAGTGAAATTCCTTGATTTCAGTTGAGTGCAATCAAGAACGCGACAAAGGATGGAACGAAATACGATTCCTCTTCTGCTTCAGCCATTTGATAACGATAAAACAATGCATTGGTATTCTCAATAAATAAGAGTTTCATTGATTTCATATTGTGATACCATGCAATATCAGACAAAAATATATAGAAAATTGTTGAAGATCGATTTGTCAGAAAAGAAGAAATGGTGTGATAGTAGAAATCTAACTATGAGATACTACAAATTATTGATTTTTATAATGAAAATTCTTACGAACCACGTCCTTCAATCCGCTGTGAGGAAAAACATTTGTTGCACTCTGTAGATTTCTAATTTTCGATTTTCCACTTGAAATATGCGTTGATTTCTTTACATCGAAAATTCGTGTGATTTAGCTGGTTTTAAGTAATCAAGCTTTAGCAAGATTTCTGGTTCATCAATTGTATTTGATGGAGAAAGTTATGTCAACTAGATTAGTTATTCACAATAGTCCTTACAAATTGAAAACATTTCTCTTAATAACTAAAATTGACAACTAATTGAGATGCAATATCTAAGCTATGACAGAATTAGTTCCTAATAAGTATATGTCGTTATTCTTATCGAAAACTATTTTAAAGAGTACTTATTTCAGTTGTAATTTTCAGCGTCTTTATTGGATATCTTCGAGAGTTGTCTGTATCATGTTTATTGGAATTTTTGATAATAGTCGAATAAAGATAATGTTCATAAAATATAATGTGCCGAATAAAAGGGCTACATGGTATTAAACTGGATTATTCCAATTTTAGTGTTCCGACTTCTCGCCATCTATTCGTTTGTGGATCGTATTCTTCAATAGCGTCACAGAAGTTCATCGCATAGTATAAACCATCACTTCTTTTCTCAATATTTTGAAATCTAAGTTAACGAATATTTCGCATAAATATATGCAAAATCCCAGCTCACCCTCCGATTGCATACAATTTCCCGTTAGCGACAATGAATGAATGATACCATCTTGCATAATTCATACCAACGATTTGAGTAATTCGACCGTCAACTGGAGCTGAGGGGTCGAAACACAGACAGGATTTGAATACATTAGGATAACTAAATATATAATGACATTATTTATCATACAAAATTAACGACTTCTCTCCTCCAGTTATGTAAATTCTTCCATTCAGCGATGCAACTTCGAAATAGCCCCGTTCTTCTGGAAGCTCTCCTACTTCAATCCATTCCCGTTCATCGTCTGATAATCGATATATCTTTCTACTATCCCATCCATCAATAACTGAATATCCACAATTATAATAATGAATATGCTATAATGCGACCGTATAAAATTCCATCGCATGTTATTGTTTGAGCAGCAATAATTGGAAGAGGAAAAGCAGGTCCTGTTCTCCATTTCCCATCTACTAAAACCTGAATAAATTATTTCATGGATTGTCATTCGATCTTCTTACATCAACTCGACTCGTATCTTCTTTTGTCTCAGGATCCCTTCCACCCAAATAATACAATTTGTCTTTAAAATAAGCTACAGATCCACTACTACGCCATTCAGGAGGATCTGAACCTGTAAAATTCTTTGAATCGATCATTCATGGATTTGTTGATAAGACCTCTTGAGATTTGCCGAGTGTTCACGTCAAAAATTTCAAATGACTTTGCAAATGCGTCAATTCCAAAAATCTGAAGTCCAAGAAATTATTCAAAATAACGAGCTAAGAATTTACCTTATTCTGTGTAGTTGCTACTTCATATGGCAGATACCAATTGTGGAATTGTACAATCTCTTCTACTGAGCGAGTAGATGAATTGAACAAGCTTATTCTTCCTTCAATTTTGTTATTATTTGAATAGAAGTCTAAATTATAATAAATTATTGAATCTTTTATTCCGTTAAATTTATTCTTATTTCTTACGGTAAAATAAAACTTTATGCGAATTAATTTCTCCGACTACTTGCCATTTATTCGTTTGTGGATCGTATTCCTCGATTGAATTACAAAAATTTTTAGGTCCAAATTCTTGAAATCTAAGTTAACAAATGTTTTGTATAAAGATATGCAAAATCTCAGCTCACCCTCCGATTGCATACAATTTCCCGTTAGCGACAATGAGCGGATGATTATATCTTGCATAATTCATATCAGCGATTCGAGAAATTCGACTGTCAACTGGAGCTGAGGGGTCAAAACACAGACAGGATTTTAATATATTAGGATCAGTAAAATAACTAAATATGCAATGATACATTATCTATCATATAAAATTAACGACGTCCATCCTCCAGTTATGTAAATTCTTCCATTTAACGATGCAACTCCGAAATCATCTAGTTGTTTTGGAATCTTCCCAATTTCAATCCATCCCCGTTCATTGTCTGATAATCGATATATCTTTATACTTTCACCACCATCAATAACTGAATATCTATGATTACAATAATTAATATGCTATAATGCGACCGTATAAAATTCCATCGCATGTTATTGTTTGAGCAGCAATAATTGGAAGAGGAAAAGCAGGTCCTGTTTGCCATTTGCCATTTATTAAAACCTGAATAAATTATTTCATGGACTTTCATTCGATCTTCTTACATTAATTCGATTACTATACTTTCCACCCAAATAATACAATTTGTCTTTAAAATAAGCTACAGATCCACTACTACGCCATTCAGGAGGATCTGGACCTGTAAAATTCTTTGAATCGATCATTCATGGATTTGTTGATAAGACCTCTTGAGATTTGCCGAGTGTTCACGTCAAAAATTTCAAATGAGTTTGCAAATGCGTCAATTCCAAAAATCTGAAATCTGAGAAATTATTCAAAAAAACGAGCATAAGAATTTACCTTATTCGATGTAGTTGCTACTTGAAATGACATATACCAATTGTTGAATTCTGTAATCTCTTCTACTGAGCAGGTAGATGAATTGAACAAATATATTTTTCCTTCTTCTTTATAATTATTTCGATAAAGAACTAAATTATTACGAATCGTTTCAAAGTCTCTTACTTGGCTTTCAATATAATTTCTTACGATAGACTAAGATTTTCTGCGAATTATTGAATGAGTTGTCTCCACCGATCTGCAAATTATTGATATTTCGGGTTAATTTAGATTCTGTTATTAATCAACGAGATTTCAATTTCTTTCTAAAATTATCACTTCCATTTTAGTAATGAGTTATTTATTTTCAAAATGCAATGAAGCGACAGTTTGACCACCCTCATCAAATCCCTCAATAGTTTATATGATGGATTGAAGCCTTGCGGTATTTTTTAGACAGAAATCATTCATGAGTGGAGACCCTGGTTGCGCCTTCTCTCTAATGAATAAGAAATGACGATTTTGGGCAACTTTCAATCGTTTTGACGCATTCAAAAATTATGATCACGAATTCAATGGACGAAGAATGTCAGCAAAATTGAAAATTCGGAAGGCGTCTTCTCGATATCACAACTTTCTATGAGATTATATCGATTGAGCCGAAATTTTGCATACATAAAACATGTAAAAATGTAAGTTTCCATAGTTTCAGCTCAATCCAACAAGTGCAAAAGTCAGGACCGAAATCAAATTCAATATGAAGGTGATTCAAAACTTTTTTCCGCTCTGTACCTTTCTTAAATGCCATGTATAAATGCAACTATCTACATGTTAGATTGCTTATTATGATAATATGGTAATGACTATTCACTCACGGCTTTGTTTAGATGTACTTCGAATTGTTGCATGTTGAGAAGAACCAAAGAGTCGAACGGTTCAGTGGTGTCGAAGAACCGTTTGAAGTCCTCGTCGTAAAGCTGAGCCGACTTGGCAACCAACTTCCTGCCCGCCCATCCAACACTCGCCACTTTCTTCTCGATCAACTCTTTAAGAGTCATTCCTTCAGGAACGGTTTCGACAAGCGCTTTATTTTGTGCAGAGCTGTCATCCACAAGGTTGATGGAAACCTTGACCTCTGCCATTTTGCCTAAATTATTTTCTCGATATTACATAATGCAAATAAAATTGAGTGAATGTCAGGAAAAATCAAAGTGATGCGGAACAGGGGTCCCTCGATTTGGTTGATTTTCACATATTTTGTTCAGTTTTTTACGTTGATCACCATGAGAATCAGTGTGAAGAACTACTAGATATATGAAAATCAGCCAAATCTGAGGACCCTCGGTCCACCGATTGTGGTTCTTATTCTGACATTCATTCTTAAATTAGTGCCTACCAGAAGAGTTGACTGAACCTGATTGTCCACCCTAAAATCTTAATCAATGGTGGTTAGAAAAAACGATTTTGATAGTTCGGTTTATTTTTTAAAAAAATCATCTTACATTCTTTGATTCGCTATCATCTTCGATACCCTTCTTGATTTCCACCCATTGATCGACAATTTCTCTGGGATATTTATTCAGAATTTCTTCAACTCTAGATTTAACTTCGGAAGAGTCTGTTCTATTTAATGCTGGATCATAAGTCAGATCTTGGATTGAATATTCGAGTTCTTTAACCTAAATTTTTAATTAAATATTAGTTGTTGATAAGAAAATATTCGACATTTGACGATAATAGAATAGTGAACAAAAGTATGGGATCATCTTATCATATCTGCATGCACTTTCATCCACTCGCTCAACCTTTTGCACTTATCGGATTGAGCTGATATTTTGCACAAATAGGGGCAAATGTAAAAAAAGACCTATAAATATGCCGAGTTTCAGACGAGTTCAATAAATACATAGTCTGGACTAAATTTCAACAAGATATGAAGGTGACTCAATGCTTTTATCTACTATTTATTTACCTCCTCAGGTGCACGAAGTTCTCGCAATCGCTTTATAAATTCATCAGCAGCTTTGATAAGTATTTCATATATCTTTCTCCTACTACTCTTAATGATATTTTCATAATTATATTAATAGAATTATTTTGGTTATTAATTACCCATGCTTGTTCTTCACTTAACTCGCTTGGTTGTCCATTTGCGGTCTGTAGGCGATATAATTTTAGCATTAGGTGTTTTATTTCATTTAGTCTTCGTGATTGAGAAAATTGTACTATTTGAATAACTTCCCATATCTAAATTAATTTATGAGATTATTTACTATTTGATTAATAATTTTCAGACTTACTTGTTTCGCTAACTCAAGTTGATCTCCCGGAACCGCAATTTGCAAGTACATGTTTCTAGTTTCTTCTAAAAATATTTTAATAATGCTATTTGAATAATAACAATTTAAACAGCAATATCATTTCCTAACTTAATTGCACACCTTTATATTTGTTTGATATTCTCAAATGACATAAAACTAGCATGAAAATTTAGGTGAGCGAATAAACGAATCCTACATTATAAAAATGATAACGTCAGATAAGTGAGTTTCTATGCATCCTAAAATGGTATGTAGAAATAGTTTATAACCCAAAAATATTGTATTGTCGATGCTCGATTAATTGAGACGAAATAGGATGGAAGCCTTCCTTTCTCCCCATCTTTTAGCCCTCGAATGCACAGGCAGACAACATTCGTTCATTGATGATTCCTTTTATCTTCATTATTTTTTCTTCATTATTTCATCGGACTTTTGGCAGCAATCAGTTAGTCACTATTTTCCTCTATCGATATTGATAATAATTAATTGGCAAATTATCGATGATTGCAACTAAAACACGAAAATAAATGATCGAAAAAGCGATCAAATGCTCGTCTCAAGTAATCGGTCATTCACAATATACAAATGTATACTTTTATCAGTTGTATACGATTACAATTCATGTTGATTATGTGAAAAATTCTTACTTTCTGCTATTTCCTCGATTGTGTCCATTAGAGAGTATCTAACGATAAGTAAGAAAAATAAAACGCCAAAATATTCACGTGTCATTTCGATCTGTAAATTTAGATGGAACAAAGATACAGAATAAAATTTTACTTCTGAAAAATGGAATGTTTGGAACTTGTCGTTGATTCTTCGAATGAACTGATTGCGTACCCAATGCAATGATTGTCTGTAAGAATCGTCAGAACTGTCACCATCGTTAATCAACGTTTACTAATGTATGTTGATATAATCGAAATGACATTTGTGAGTTTACTGAAAATGGTGAGAGAATTAAAGTATGTAGGCTGCTTCAAGTTTAGCGGATAGTCAAGCAAACTAGTCTATCCTGAGTAAGTGGATACTGCATACATTTTGCAACTTCGCTCTCTCAGGCCCCGCCCACTTTTTCCTGCTCTGCCGAATTGCATGATTCCCCATTTTCAAATGATTTTTTCGGTTTTTCTTGACATTTTCGCGAAAAATCTTTATAATTATATCCTAATTATCTCTCTAATTGACTAATTAACTCTGTAGAGCAATGCTTCATCGATTTTCCATCGTTTTGAGGCATTTTATCATCAGAAATAACGTTTTTAATTTTTTAAGCTTGAAAACGAAAAGTAGTTAGTTTATTGTCTCCAACAAATTGAATATTGCACCTGATTAACCAGATAATTGACCAATTAACTCTCTTTAATGTTTGCTGTTCATTTTTCTTGTTTTTCTAGCGATTTTTCCTCTCAAATCAGGACCCATTTTCATCGAGTTAATTGTCGGTTCATCCAAGATGCAGATGTTGCCGTCGTCATCAGACCGTTAGAATTACAAGTTGATGGACAAACAAACAGGCGCTTATCAGATGTTTTCATGAAAATGTCAAATTTGCACGAAAAATACGAAATTTCGATCGAAAAATGAACAGCAAACACTAAAGAGAGTTAATTGGTCAATTAGAGAGATAACTAGGATATAATTATAAAGATTTTTCACGAAAATGTCGCGAAAAACCGAAAAAATCATTTGAAAATGGGGAATCATGCAATTCGGCAGAGCAGGAAAAAGTGGGCGGGGCCTGAGAGAGCGAAGCTGCAAAATGTATGCAGTATCCACTTACTCGGGATAGACTATAGCTGGTCGTTGGAATATCACTAATTTATTATCCCAAATTTGGGTAATTATAAACCGTAAAACGAAAAATGATAAATCATAAACAAAAAAGCAAGCCGAATTTTCCTTCTAAAATAATGATTTAGAAGTGAAAGTAGCCCTATTTAAATGACATCAAGTTGAGATTCCGTATCGGCAATGTACAAATTGAAATTAAAAACTAAGTGAGGAATAAAAAGAAAAATGGCCATTAATGGAAGACGAGAATTGAGAGCTGAATGAGAAGAATAAGGAATTTGGCAAAATGGCTGGTGGTCCCTAGAAAAAGCCAGAATTATGATTCTCAGGTCGAATACAGTTAGTTGACACTAAAAAACCTCGGAAAAACGACGCTTTTGCCACTGGTCACCCCTCTCTCTATAGAGTTGATTCTTACCAAGACTCGGTCTTAAAATAATTTCGTGATCTTGCAAATTTGTGGATCAATTATTATTCTCGCTTGTGATATTCTTGCTCGTTCTAAACCATATGGCGAGCATAGGCAAATTTTATACTATAATAAAGATTTTTATGCCAGTTATAGAGCTTGTTATTGCACTTAGATAAATGTTGTTAAGGTCTGATAATGAATTTATTTCATGAAAATCACCTACCCACAAACAAGCTTACATCGAAGACTTCTTGTGTTCCTTTTATCACTAATTGCATCATTGCAAATATCTCGACGACGCAACTGGAATTCGTTACTGATTGAAGAAGACATTAGCGTTTCATAATGTATTCTTCTTCCATTTTGCTTCGTCTTCGGCAGACCAGTTCCCGCTTTCCATTCCCATTTCTGGCTTATCGCTGTCTCTTATCACAGCTTTTTCATTTATCTCATCCAGTTGGCCGTCAGCTTGAAACGAGTGGCTGCGCGAGGAGATGCGAAGGCAGAAAAATAATAACATTGCGAGGCTGAGGCTGGACGAGAAAAGGCATAATTTCCTGCATGCCAAACGAGATAACTTATTTCGTACTTTTCATTGTATCACTGATTAGGTGAGAATCTTTAAACTAAATTATCGAAATTTTTAAAGATGGCATTTTGATCTTCGTGAATATCTTTCTATCTTTCTAGGAAATTTTTTATTACATCTATCCGATACAATCCAAAAATTTCAGCTCAATCGACTGCACAAAATGGAAACGTCAAATCTGGTCCCCAGGAATGATCAGTTGGTCTTTCCGAGATCCCTTTCAACTCGTTAGAAGTCGTGAGAAACGAAATGCAGTAAGGTAGTCAAATTGTATTCACAAGTTTCGCCTACTGAGCGAATTTAGGGCGATTTTAAGAAGTTCGTTCGATCAATGGGAGAAAGCTCTCGGTGGATACTTGCTGTTCATCGAGAAGCCCGATCGGAAGTTCGAGCTGATAAGCGACAAGCCGAATAATGTGAACATCGATATCTACTTTGCCAGAGGATATCATGGATGCAAAGAGGTGCTTAGATAATTCACAGAGTGAAGATCCTGAATGAATCTCCCCAAATCAGGCGATGGACGGACGTGGCGGCATCGTTGCGCATTCCAAGTTCCCCCCAAAAGGCGTCTTGCATCTGGATGCCGATGAACGATGGTCGATAGATGGAAAGCGTGGAGTCGATTTGAGATACGTAAGAAGAAAAAAACTAATTTTATGACTTGTTCCATAACTTTAGACGCTTCTCCATGAGATAGGGCATCTGCTTGGAATGCGACATCTAATTCGCAAAGATGCGATCATGAACCCAGAATATCAGTATGGAAAAGTTATGACGGCGTTAAACTCAAAACTGTTTAGATCGACGCCTGAAACGCCGAAGTTGAGTTATTTCGATCGAAGAGCCTTATATCGGCTGTACCAATTGCACAAGTATCAATGATTGACAGCTTCCACGGGCATTTCAAGATCTCGACCATGTTTTACTTCCTTAATTCGCATTCTCCAATCCCAATTATCTGAATGCTAAGTATCGTTTCGTTTCACCTCTTCCTTCAAACCAACCTTTAAATTCACAATAATCCGCAAAAATCCTTCGATAACGCCTCTATGCAGAGCGCATTTACCCTCTGTTCTAGTTTTTATCACTCTTCCTAACCCTCTGTCTGTCTCTTTTTCAAATTTTCCCTCTGCGTCTTTGCCTCGGTGCTTCCGTCATCAGCATTTCTGCCTTCTCTATTCACTACTGTTTTCCTCTATTCTCTTGCCCACTTTCGTCAATCGGGCTGAGTCCCTTCTCCCCCTTCTCGTTTTCTGATTTTGCCATTCGCCATACTCAAAATAACCTAAACCCAGTCGAGAGTTGTCCATATTGGTTTTATTCGTATCCAAAACATTTTTGAAAATTCATTCATCATTTTCGGGGAGAAATTGCCGGAAAACAGAGTTGGATATTTCATTATCAGACTCTTCTAGAAGGATTAGCTAAAATCTCGCTCAATATTGCTTTTCGTGACATTAAAGGAGTATTTTAATTTTATTTTGTGTTCTGTTGATTTGCACATCGTTAACTTGGTCGCTTTTTATTAATCTTACGGCTCTTAATTAAAAGTTTATTTATATTTGTTGTTTGCTCTTCGATCAATACGTTCTGCTCCACTTTTATCCAAAATTTTTAGATACCCCCTCCATTTTTGCCAAATAATGTTTAGTTTAGCGATCAGAATGGTACTTTTTGCATTTAATTTCAGAAATGGAAGAGGTATTTCTTATTTGCGTTTCATTTTCCTCGTTTTCTGAAGTTATATTTCACAAGACTTGGTGTGCATTTACGAAATTGAAGCTCATCATTTATTTTTGTTTTTCAGTGAGTTTATTTCGAGCATTAGGAAATGAATTACATTCTTCAGATTTCAAAAGTAACCTAGATTTTGCATATTTTGATAGGAGACTTCTCATTTTCTATGAGAATTTCGTTGTCGCTAAGTCGTACAAATTTGCATTGCTCTGTGGGAGAGATTAGGATATAGGGGAGTTGTTTTGAGGTCTGCAAAATAAGGAAAAACTGCTGATTGATTAGAGGACTCACAGGGGTTGTTGGAAAATACAAAGTAAAGAAAAGGCGAAAGATGGAGATAATGAGATTTGAAGAGATAAAATTCCGAGGGGATACTACGAATTGAGAGGCAGAAAGACATAAAGAGGCGCATGCAAGTAAAGCGAACTTTGCATGTAACTCTGAAATTGGAAATTGCACTCCCATGCATGCCTAATTCATTCTTCAGACTCAACTCGGCTCTTCGAAATTCAAACATCACTTTTGTAGCTTCAAGTTCGTAATTTTATCAATTATTATATGTTACGCAAGATCCTATCATTTTCGTAGGATTTTAAGAGCATCATCATTTTTTATGCCTATTTTTGCAAATACACATCTAGGTTAGATTCATCAAAGTCCTACGCCATTTCTACATCTAAAATTCGGCATTTTGTATAATTTTCGCAATTTCGACATTTGGCCAGAGATAATTATGGATTGAAAATGCTTATTTGCGTCTTTCCTCGCGAAGATTTGCCGCTTAGTAACGGATTATCTTATCTGTGCCCATCTAATTGCATCGTTGAAATTTCGCGATGCGTAAATCAGACTTCCATCGGTGCAATAATCAGCCATAATAGGCTATAAGCGTGAGACCTTTGCTCTGCTAATATAAGATAAGGTAAATGGGGTGCAAAATACACCTGTCTTTCCGGCACTATTTACCCATTCGTTTCTATTCCAGTCTTTGAAATTCCACTGCCTAATGTGTATCTTCTTCGGGGAAATAAATTTTCTCTAGCATTTGATAAATTAGCTCGTCAATTTTGTTTGCGGACATATGAAAAATATCGGCTATTTTCTCGATATTTAGAGCTTACTAGCAACAAATTGCCCACGTGGGACTTCCGTGAATTGAAGAAGGAAGCACAATCCTCCCCCCGACTGCATACCGACAATTCCTATTTTGATTGGTAAAGATGGTCGACAACATAGAAAATGAACATGAAAACGGCGTCTTGAATGGAACAACCGAGGGAAAATCTATTCAGGTATGAAGCCGTATGATACACACATTATCGTTTTACGAGCAAAGCTATTTGCAAATATATTCGAAAATGCGAACTATAGCAACCTTGTCTATGATCCTCACATTTCAGACTGTTTCGAGCAAAGAAGATTTGCCTAATTCAATAATCGTTACTCAAGTGCCCGAAGAGGTAAGGGCTACAGTATTCTTTTTAAAAAATTCGATTATTTTAATTCTGAAAAAGGTCTCACGCATTTCCTGTGAGATTAATTTCCCTAGCAATTCGAATCATGTGACTTTTGCTTTAAAACTTACAAATAGCAATGCGATTTTGTCTCTTCTTCAAATTTCATTTCAAACGGAAATTGAGTTTTGCAAGAAGTATTTTTGAACTCTGAAGGAAGTGTTTCTTCGAATGTCTGATGATCAGAACTTGAATGATTTTCAAGCTTCAAGCAGTTTTGCATGCGCTGACAAAAAGCCGTACTCGTTTCAAGACTCATTCGAAGAGCAAGTGGATAAGATATGTCCTGAATATCCCCTGCTAAATCCACCTTCCATAGCTCGGAATGCAGTGCAGAATGCAAAACAAGTCTCCAAGACAAGTGTCAAGATTAAAGAGGCTAAGGATAATCGCGAAAACCAAAGAGGATTAACCTAAACTTGAGGATTTAACTTCGACAAAATGCCACAAATCCGACAAAAAGTTCCATTTTCAGGTATTTACTGACCCTATCCACAAAGCGAATTTCTCACAATTGTTCACGCAAATCGAGGAAAATATTCATTTCGACTTCCTGAAGAGCTTCCGACGAGTTAGAGTCATATTCAGGTTTGCCGAAAATGAGTAATTTTCGCAAATAAAAAAATGTTTAGCACTCCTGAAAACGCTACTGCAGCAAAATTGATCGTTCAAGGGTTTTCATACAATGGACACCAGATGAAGGCATTCTTTGCACAGGTAGAGACTTATTTTGAATTTTGAAAGTTGTTTTGCCAGATAATTCATTTATCAAACAGCGATTGTGAGAATATCTCCATGAGTGTGAGCGAGTTATTGACGCAAATACTGCATAGCCTGACTGTATGAAAAATGAATGGAACAGAATTTTCATCTGACTTTGTTCACTTCACATATCGAATGACAGACCACTGAATCTCCCTGTGATAACTCTAGCCTATTTTTATGCAATGCATTCTTGCGTATTCGCTATCTGTGAGTGTCCGAACTAAAATCGGATTTAGTAAAAACTGGAACTCGTATAATTGGGGAATAGTTAGAAATCGTCCCCTAAAAAATCGTGGAAAAGGGAAAAATCGATGGTTGATAGTGGGGTTTGAATATTTCGACTTTGATTTTTCAATCAAAAGAGTATTCTGAACAGCAAATGCAAAAAATATTTTTAAATTGATCAGGCCAATACTTTCTCGGTTTAGAAAGTTCTTCTTCGACAGTCGTCGTCCTTATTGTCTCCTCCACCATTGGAGAAACAATTCCTGATTTCACCTCCTTGCTCGCCACCAGTTGGTTGGGAACAAACGCAGGAAATGCCTCCAGTCGTCTGTAATTTCGATCTCATGGCTCGACTTGCATCGTTCGCTATCGATGAAAAGTAAGAGAAATCATTGCTTCTTTCAAAATTCCTTGATTCTTAGATATGAAGTTCACAACGGTGATGACTCGACGCCAGCAATCATCGTCTTCCCATGTGAAACTCCCTTGGACGCTCCAAGTTCCATCGAAATGCCACGAACTCCCAGACCTTCAAGCCCCGCCTAATTCCATGTAACCGCTCACCGCAAATCTTCGTATTCCGAGAATGTGAAACGTGAAAAATGCATATAATTTCTCCATCATAACCAGTATATCCTTTGGATATGTAAATATCACCGTAATCTATCATCAGATGAACTGTCATACATCCACAATTTTCATTTCCTCCTAGAATGTCAATATAGTGCCAAAGTCGAAATGCAATTTTCGATGATTTTGCAAGAAAACACACCTTTCGTGCTACTTTATCAAAGTCTAATCGCTAGCCTTTTCATCCGATATTTGTTGAACTTCTCATAAAATCAGCGACAATACGTGTCCTCTAAAACGAGCAGTGTCTGTTGATTTATCTTCCTTTGTAAATTAATTTTATTTAAAGCTCGGCAATCTGATTTAATCATTACTTATTCGAATTCTAATAAATGCCGCAAAATTTGTGGTTCGTACTTAACCATAATTATTATGTTTTAAATAAATTGTATTCATACGAAATTTTGTTGGCTCTGCACTAATTATAGTAAAGTAGGAAAGAATACAACAAACAGAAAGGTATCGAAAATGAAATGAAATGGACAGAGCGTTGGTTGGCTGGTCGAATGTTGATATTTACTTTAGTAGTTGACCGACGTCCCTTTTCTCGGGTCTCTAACGATTTCTTCGTTTCTCTTGTGTTCTCTCAACCTCTTTATGGTCTCTCGATTTCTCGTTCTCTTTCATTGCCTGAGGCAGTCGTCGTCCTTTCCGTTCCTTTTCCGCTTTGCAAGCCGAGACCGTTGTGACTAGCGGCTAACCAGCCCAGACACCTGCTTGAGAACATCGATTTTTTCTCGAATAGAAGAGGAAAATTGATTCATTCATCTCGAAAAGAAGTGACGATCGATCAATAAACTAGCTCGACTTCATTCAATTCGATCGAACTGTACTGTTGACTAGGTAAGATTGAATCTTCAACATTATTTCCTCTGGATCCTGGTGACGAATTGGAAAGTGACTAATATTTGGACTCGGGGATCAAGAGCAAAACAACAATGTTTCATATTTCAAATGACTAAATCTAAAAATTCCAAAATGATTGCACATTCAAATCAATTTTGCTATCTCCAAATTCAATTTTCAATTACAATTTCCTACTGCTCATCACCAAAAATAGCAAAACAAACTACAATAGTGGTAGCAGAGCAGCGCCAATTGATCGCAGAAACTTGCCATAAATACGCGGCGAATATCGCGCTTATGGCAATTTCTCTCATGTCATGCACTTGTCTGAACTGCAGCCATTCTCATATTCTCGTTCTCATGCAACCTGGCAACCACATTATATCGATGTTTTCAACTAACAAGTTTTCTATTCAAATAACAACTCTTGCCGTTTTACTCGTAATTCTCGAATCTTGACATTTTTCTAAAGAACCGATTCATGTTTCCTTGCAATGCAAATCGACTTCATCAAGAGTTTCATTCTCTAAATTTAAATTCGGTATCAAATGTTTCTTTTTCATTCAAAGTTTTGCATCTTATTCTCCACTTTCTCTAGTTTTTCATTAACTTATCGAATCTCTCTTTATACCATTGTGAAAACAAAAGTGAGGAAAACTGACGCGAGCGTTGTTTTGTAAATGAAAGAGAAAGGTAAAGGTAAAAGGAATAGAGGTAGGAAGAATTCAATAGGAGAGTGCAGAGAAAGAAGAATGAAAGGGAGAAGAGAAGGGGCTAGAGAATAGACGAATAGGCCACGGTCACCTGCAGGCGCGCTACTGCAGTCAGACGAAAACCATGCGCGCAGTCTCTTTTTGCCTTTCTCCATCTCTCCTCTCTACAATTGTGTTGTCTTCAGCAGTTACATGACAATTACTCGATTTTTTAACTAAATTATCCACTTCAGACTCGTGCAATCCATCCATCTCATTCCTCGTTGTCAAACTGGCGTCTGATTCCTAGCTTTATTCCCACATTACAATATGACAGATCCGTTATCCGAGAAAATCGATGAAAATGTAGGTTATGATAAGTTCGTATCAAGAAGCCTTGACGTTGATTGCAGGGATCTGAACCAACCGGAAGATGGGTTGGGTTCGATGAAATTCCAATGGAAACACCCACACCAATGACGAGCATTGCTCTCGATGATGCACAAGTAAGATCACTCGGCTTTGTTCTTGATTTCAAGACTCTTATTCAGACTCTCTCATCGTCAGATTCTGCATATTACTCAAATCAAGCAGTGAATTTATCCCCACAGGGAAGAGCTAACAGATCGAATGGGAATGTGAATAAAGATGGAAGTTTGGACATTGACAGTGGAAGAGACAGCGTTGCAACAGAAGAACGATTCGAGGTATACGATTTAAAGAAGTGTTTGATTATGTTAGAATTGGAAAACCATGTGATGTAACCAAAACTAACAGTAGCAAATTTTAGGTCGACGAACACGACCGTCATGTGATAACACCGCTTCCGACACAGGAAATGATTGCAGGTAATCGATTCATTATTTAATTTTCCAACTATGGTAAGTACACACATTGGTGCTTCAGTAATGCATTTGTATACGAGAATCAAGTTACTAAAGATTGTGTGTTAAGATTTGAAAAATGTGCAATTATCCAGATATTTATCAACATGTAAAGTTGACTTGCCGAATTTTCATGTGTAATAAAAAGATGAAGCAGATATGTGCATCTCCTCCTACAGAGTCATCTTCATTAGGCTGCTTGAAGATGATAAATCATTCTGAGAAATTTACAGATCCAGCTCGATTGCCTGCAGGATCAATTTTCATGGATTCATCTTCCTTCTCCAATCAGCCTCAATCATTGTCTGATAGCAAGTCTGGCAGTGCTTCTTATCCAGGAGTTGAAGAAGTCGATGTCAGCTATTTGAGAGGGGAGAAGAAGATCGGAGGGGGACTGACCATCTGTGAGTTGAAGATATCTTTCCCTTTGAAAGTTGCGGAGAATCCGATTTTTAGCCAATGGCAAAATCCTGGCGTCGATATTTCCGGAAAACACGCATTGCGCATGGATTATACCGCCTAAATATGACGCATACAGGTGGGGAGGATACATTATGTCAGTTTTCCATAGCTGAATTCATTTCAGTATGCCAGCAATTCTGGCAGCTGAAGGACTCAAAGTCCCAGGGGAGGATTTTGTCACGGCAATGGAGTTGATCGTCAACGATTATAGGTTCAGAAGGTTCGTGACATTTCCATAATACAATCAAAAAGTTGACATCTCCTCTTTCAGTTATGCAACGATTTACTCTCGTCTAGTAGCCGGATGGCTCGTTCTAGCTCTCATAATTATGCTCGCCGTATTGTTTTCGCAGTCTCAGGTAAAGTTTCATACAGTTCATGTAGAAAATCAGTGATTTTCAGGGAGGCTGGCCAATCATGATTTTCTGTATTATTTGGTGTCTAGCTTTATTTGTCGGGTTCTTAGTTTGTGCCATTTTGAGAAGACAGGTCTGATTAGAATTCTATTCGGGAAAAATGCCAACACTCTAGATCCGTATTGGTCTGCGTCATTGCATTTACTCAGCGAACAAAGTTCTGCTAAAACATAATGTGTTGTGCGGTATTGAAGACAGAGGACAGTTGAGCTGCCATAAAGTCGTGGTAAGTTTATTTCAGTGCCTGCTGAAACGTTTATACTTATTCTGGTTTTAAATCATGAAACTTGCCTGAAAATAATTTCAGATTCATCTCATGTACTTCCAAGTTGCTGGCTGTATGACTGACATCGAGCGTTTGATTCGCATAGAGGCCAGTGGCGGTGCCGTCGTGTTTGGGGCGAACAGTCAGACACACAATGCACCAGCCAAAGATCTGTCTATGAAAGAGGTGAGATTCAGTAGGCTCAGTTTTCTAGTAAGGAGTCAGAAGCTAGCTCTCACTTCTGTTGGAAAATTCTGATTTTTTACTCAGTAGTTGGGGTCGTTTTAAACAACGATTCAACTTCGTGCCTAAAGATGTTCAAAAATCATGACTGCTTTGCACGTTACGATCTTTCATCTACCTCGAAATTTAGGTCGAAGATGCTGCTAGACACTTGGTGCTCAAGTACAGTCAGGGATACGTAAAAGGCACCGTTAAGCACCGACTTATTTTCCCTTCAAGACCAACACAAGGAGTCAGTGACTATGCGCCAAAGCACTGTGGACAGCAAATGTGCATTTGCCAGTTTATCGATGAGGTAAAATCAGAAACTCTAGTAATTATACGACCTGACTATGTTTCAGAAGCACTTCAACCGAAAACCAAAGAAATGGTACGCAGCATGCGTATGATCGCCGTCTTTCATTCAAATCATGCTCTATTCTATCGTCATGACGTTCCAATGCCTATATTCCGACAACATTTCACTTCTAATCTATGATTTACTGTGATTTTTATGCACTTGTTCACTTGTCAGAATAAAGTGACTTTGAAGATGTTTTGATCTGTTCTTTTTCAAGAATTGTTTTGCTCAAAGCGTGTTCCTGATTTTGATTTTATTTACGGTTAGATGATTTCTGAACGAAATTTTTTCCCGTTGAAAAGTTTCAAAGTGAAGAACAAAATAAAGAAAAAACGAAAAACTTTTAAAAAATCTAGATAGGAAATGGCCGAACTCTGAACTTTTCATCTGTTCCTGAAGCAAGCAGAATTATCGTCTGCATCTGCTCCTTCTCAAACGAAGAATCAGTCGACAACGATAAAACAAAGCAGAAAAATGAATGATCACTTGCTCATTTGAAAATTCTTCGAGCATATACAATGGCTTTTCCATTTTCATTTTTTCGTCGATCGATTGTTTCATTTTTTTCGCAATTTTCCTAATTCAGAATTCTGAATGATTGAATCGGTTCGCCAACCTGTAAATCGAAAAGTCTTTGAACGGTTGCAGGCGAATGCGGTGTCTTTCTCTTTACGTCTCTCGCCTCCACCAATCTCTCGCTTCGTTGCACCAATCCATTAGACCGAGTCATTTTTAGCTTTTGTTGACTAATTGCCCAATCATCGTGCAATTCCATGATTTGCTCGTTCAGGTGCTTTCCCCGAATGCTGATCTGAGTCCGGACAACCGGTCGAAGTCAGCCACACAGCCAACCGAGCCCGGAATCGCGTCCAAATTCGACCCTTTGATGATCGGCTCGAGCAAAGCGATGGGAGGACCCGCCAATGCAGCCAACGGTTCGGGATTCAATCGAGGTAATTGAGCAATTAGCGATAATTATATCGATATAATTGGCATAATTACGGAATGGTCAATTTGAAGTATTCCTTTCTGAAATGCAGGATAAGCGTAGAAGTTCACTTTTCACTTGTTTTTAAATTTCCTGTCCAAATGATATTTTAAAGAAGACTGCAGAATCCTGAACAGCGTTTTATCTTGTGACATGTGAACCATGCTGAAGTTGTGAATTTAAAAGAAAAAAAAGACATTTTTCAGAAGACAATGGATTTCGAACACTGGAATTGTCTGAACGGGAAAAGGAAGAGCTGCGAATCATGCGAAAGAGGAAAATGCAGCTGATCAGCGAGATCGAACAAGTCCGAAATGAGGTCGGTCTTCCTGTCCAGTTGTTATCTGCCATTGATTGACGCACGACGTTCCAAAATCGAGATTTTCCAAATCAACAATTCTTAAAAGAACCATATTTTTAGTGAAAAAGCCTCAAAGCATTTGTTTTGACCAGAAATTAATCGACAAATTATCAATTTCACAAATACAGGTTCGTGAAGTCGACTCACAGCTCGAATCGCTCTGCTACTTGGACGAAGGTTCTCGCTCTCGGTCCAAGGTGCTCAGCAATGGGCGCAAAAAGTTTAATCAGGTAGAATTTTATAAAAACCTAAAATTGAAAAAAAAAACAACTAACTTTATTTTTATTTAATGATAATAATCGATTGCATTTTCATTGATTTTTATTTGACTTTCCATTTTAGGACGCGTGGCGAGGCATCGACTATCTAATCGACAAGTCGCTGCTCGCTCGGGACGCTCGCACAATCGCCCAGTGGATGTTTCAGGTAAATAGACTTGGCATTTAAAACAAAAAATCGATAACACTTGTCATTTGTAAAACTTTTGTAAAGTAAACAAGGAAAGGAAGATTGCTTGAATTGTTTTGAACTCGTCAGTTAAACTACATGATTTTTCCTGCAAATTCGTTTTTTTAAAGAATTATAGTTTTGACGAGTTCAGGGAGATGGTCTTTCAAAGAATTCAATCGGAGAAGTGCTTGGCGGAAATGAGCCATTCGCCCTGCAAATCCTCGAGGAATTCGTCCACTGCCACGATTTCTCCCAGATGAGCATTGTCGATGCACTCAGGTACTCGAACTTTTCTGAAAAATGAGCTTCATCCTCCAACAGGATAAATTTTTACTGCTACTCTTAATTTCGGAATACCATAACTTATAAGAACTTATCGTATCTTCAAACAACAATCTTTTTATGCAGTATGACTACCAATACAGGACGCATAATTTTTGTCACTTTGCAAAATTGTACTACTCTTTGAATGCGATGTTTGAAGAAAGACGATTTGCAGACGTTTCCTCTGGTCATTTCGACTCCCCGGCGAGTCGCAGAAAATCGACCGCATTATGGAGCGATTCGCACAGCAGTTTGTTCAAACAAATCCAGGTATTTTCAATATTTTCGAAAATCAACTTATTCGCTTTCTTCAGGAGTATTTCCAAATGCAGACGTGTGCCATACAATCGCCTATTCGTGCATCATGCTCAACACTCTGCTCCACAATCCAAATGTCAAGGATCGTCCCACTTTCGAGAGATATCAGCTCATGAATAAGGCTAGAATAGATTTTTTCCTAAGTTTTTCCATTAAACTTTTCAGGAATTGCTTGACAACGAGTCTGTCTCCGTACAGCTGCTCCAGAATTGTTACGACTCAATTCGCACCAAACCGTTCAAGATTCCTGAAGATGAAACCAGTCAGTTTTCTCGACTTAATTTTAAAAAAACAATAAATTTGATTTGAGGTACTGTAAGCGATTTGATGCTGCACGCGGATCGTGACGGGTGGCTGTATAAGCAGAGCAGCAATCAGTTCATCGCCAATCCACTCTCTTGGAAGAGGAGATGGTAGAATTATATATTTAAAAAAATAATTTATCTGTCAAACCGTAATTGAATTTGATATAAGGAAAAGAACTTGACTTTCTAAAATGAAGATGAATAATTGAGGTTCGTGTTGACGGAGTCATGTCTGTACTATTTCGACCAAAAGACGAACAAAGAGCCGAGAGGAATCATCCCGCTGCAGAATGTGGGGGTCAGAAGGGTCGATGGAGCGAGCAGACCGCATATGTTCGAGGTAATATTAGTTTTCATGAACATTTTATAGGCAAATTATATGACATTTTCTTCTTTTCACTTAACTTTTATTTTCACGTTTACCTTGAAACCGCAAATTTCTAGATATACTCTCTATCTGATGAGCGCATCAAAGCGTGCAAAGCAGAGCAGGACGGTCGACTGGTCGAAGGGCGACACTCGGTTTACCGCATTTGTGCAGCTGATCAGGTAATTTTCCATTTGGTTCAATTTTGAAAAGAATGTTTTCAGCATGACTTGCGTGACTGGATCGACGCGATTGCAGCTGCTGTGTCGCACTACCCCATCCGACCCAGAAGCACTCATTAAAATTAGGTTAATTTTATGATTTTTAATCCCTTTCGTTTGTTTTTTTTTTATCTTTTCAGTTTTCGAAAAAAATAACGCTGGAAATAATAGAAGCGAAAATTTCATAGATCATTTTCTGTTCTCGCAGAGTTATGAAATTTAAAAAATCAGTCAATCTTCATGAAAGATAAAATTTAAGAAAAAAATGGCTTTTTTCAGAAACGCCAATGATTCATCTGCGATATTTTCGTATTCTGTGTGAGAGAGTGAGAGAAGAATATCACTGATCGTTGCGAATGGATAAGTTTTATCTGATGAAAGATGCAAAAACGTAAGTATTTTAAATTGCAAGAGTCGAGCGAAAATTTACTCAATTCGATTTTAACTTGTTTCTTTTTAGATCTGGTCAAAGTTATTTTCTTGAAATTGCAGTATCACTTGACCAGATCTGTTCGAACTTATTTTTACAGTACATGTTTCCGTATGCCTTATGCGTAAAGATCTGACATCTCCATTTGCATTTACGAATTTGTAAATACAAAGACAAAAATCCACTTTTCTTTTTCAGTTTTGAAAATTCTACTGATTTACAGTTTCAATGCTCAAAATGCCGACTTTTAAAAATATTTTTAGAAAAGCATTTCACACATCGTTTCATTATTTCACTTTCCTAAAAAGATCGAGTTTTTGAAAGTGACAGTGAAATAATGATAACTTAAAATTGTGCTACAATGTGATTATCAATTATCAATCAACTAGCTGAAGACGTTCAATTTGTACAGACCTTTTCTATCGCCAAAAGTCATTCAGAAAACGAAATGATAAAGATTTTTCTTTCCCGAATTCATATTTACAAACAGTATGTTTGATCATTTCGTTACCATTTTAGTTATTCCACATTTCAACTCGATCATTCTCGTTCATAATAACCCCCTTCGTCATCTCATTCGAATCTGAACATATTCCCTTAGCAATCACGTATTTATTTCCTAGCCAAAGTATACCACAATTCTAAATAATATTTATTTCTATTCCCCATAAATAATTGTAACTTTCTTGGTGAACATCCAAGTACAAAATGCCAATAAAACTAATGGAAATTTTATCGAGTAATTTTCCGAAGAAACGAACGTTTTAACGTTTGAATATTTGATGGGAATTTACTTTTCAAATTTCTAATCTTTCAAAGCTCAGAATGACTCGATTTTTGTGCACGACAGCCCAGAGGTTGGTCAGCCCGATGGTCGATATTTTGGGTGAGAATACCAAAGTTGAAATAAAAAATAAAATTACGAAAAGCCGTTTTTTCAGCTTCTGCCAACCCAACTCAAGCCGAATTCATGAAGGAAGTTTGTATCGCTGTTGACGAACACGACAAAATCCTAGGTCCAGCGACAAAGGCTGAGTCACATCATGTCGATTCGAGTAGGGGGTTTCTTTTTATTTTTCCTTTCAAAATGTCCATTTCAGTGGTTCTCCACAGAGCATTCAGTGTGTTTGCATTTACTCCTGACAAAAAATTAATTCTGCAAAAACGATCGGCAACGAAAATCACGTTTCCTGGATTATGGACGAACACTTGTTGCAGTCATCCGTTATTTGTTGAGGTAAAATTCCATGACTGAAAAAATCCTGTTTTATTTGAATTGAGCAATTTTGAAAACATTAGGCATTTTTGAAGCAAAATTGCATTTTCAGAACGAAAAAGACGGTGAAGCTGGGGTTGTTCATGCTGCAATTCGAAAAATCGACCACGAATTGGGAGTCGGTCATTTGGAAAAGCAAGATATGAAAGTGCAAGGACGGTTTTTGTACAAAGTAAATTCATTTTCTTTTTCTGTCAAATTTTTCTCGAATTTTAGGCTTTAATGGCAGACTCTCCATGGGGCGAGCACGAATTGGACTACGCTCTGATCTATCGAAATCTGGATTTGAATCGAATTCGAATCAACGAAGAGGAAGTGTCTGATGTGAAGGCGGTCGAGTCTGATGAACTGATGGAGTGGATTCATAAAGGTATTTTTTATCGTCTTCTCTTATTTTTTCTGAAGAATCTTCTTGGAAAGTTTCAAGTTTTGGAAACGAAATCATGTTTGCAGAAGAAAAATACTTTCCAAGAAGCCTATTGAAACTTTTTTTTCCGAACAAAATGATTTCAGAACCAACCTCATTCTCGCCATGGCTCAGTTTGTTCTATCGCTTGAAATATCTGCAAAAATGGTGGACTAACTTGTCAAATGTCGAAAATTTGAAAGACATGAGAATTGTCAAAATGACAGATTGAAAAGAGTCGTCTTTCCTTGAACTTTAAAGAGCTTTGTCAAACGTTTCACTTACTATTGTGCAATTCATGGTTCAAATTGTAACATTCAGGGTTGAATTCGTAGTCATACTGTAGCTTTATGCTTAGTTGTATCATTCGTTAATCATGTTTGTTTTTTTAATTTTTTTTCCGGGGTTTCACTTACGCCAATGATGAATATCTCAGGCCATGTTATAATATTCGAATGCTCACGCAATTTCGATATTTGGGATCTAGACAGAACTACGCAATGTGCAATATTTGAAGATTTTATAGCTTTAAAAACCTTTTTAACTTTATTTTCGTATTTTTTGAAAACATACCGGTTTGAAGACCGTGAAATATTTGGTTTTCCTTGAAATTAGGATTTTTAGAATTACAAGAATTTGCAGTGATCCTGCTACCGACATGCACTCGATCTACTCCCGTGCAAACGCGCTCTTCGCTTTTACGCTGGTGAGTAAAATCCAATGAGAAATGACAAAAAAGATAAATTTGAGTGGGTTCTCGCAGCAGTGACCGCGGCCTGTTTCCTGTCGACTTCATTCATCGACTACAACAATTCCAACGTCGAAATCACATTCAAGGATCCTAAAGTGTTAGTAATTTCTTTTTTTGAGAAAATATTTCCCTTTTCTATTAGTTTGCTTGATAATTGATTCAGTTCTTTTCAATTACAATGGTTTTTTTTCCAATAATGCGTTTTCCAAACTCGAAAATGAAGGAATTCCATTTTTCAGTCGTTCTGTGGTGGACTACGCGAACAGCGATGAGAAGTCCGATCTGGGTCTGTTGGATTTCTCGGTCAAGGCCGACTTCACGAACATGTTCAACTGGAATGTCAAGCAGCTATTCCTCTATCTCGTCGCCGAATACACCACCAAGGAAAACGTAAGCTTGTACCCAGAAATTGAATTTCGTCATCAGCTCAAGAGAAGTCGATTTTGTACCGTAGACAATTTACTCGTCATATATTTTTTCTAGCCAGATTTGCAAATTTTGACACCTTCACCCCCGACCTGCATCTTGTTCAACTTTTACACCTAAACCCCAGAAATAATACCCTATCCGCGAGTTCTGGTCTTTATTTGAAAGTTTGTTTCCAACTTAAATGCTTCCTAAATCTTATTTTCCCTATCAAGTTTTATTTTTATGACCACTTTTCAGGTCGTGAATCAAGTGGTGTTGTGGGACAAAATCGTGCTGCGCAGCGAGCGAGTGCTGATCGACGAGCGTCGTCTCAAACCCAAGTACTACTTCATGGACGACGGATCGCACCTGCTCAATCACCAGAATATCACTCTCGTTCTTAGGTATTGACTTTTTCTTTTTGTTTATTGTTATTCCGAAAGTTTTATGACATTTTCAAAAACATTTCAACCTATATTATTTGAAGTCAAAAGAAAGGGATAGTTTTCAAATTTTGTGATTCCAGATACAATGTGATTCCGAACTCGGGCTATCTGCGTCTGTCGCAGGCGAGCGGTCAGATTGCCGTCCAATTTCCAGGCACCTACACAACTGCCAGAAGCTAGATGTCCGAACATTCAAACCCTACCCTAAACATCAACACAAACTCATAAAGTTCATGACCCCTCACTTTGAGATAAACAGCTTGATCTTAGTGTAGTGGTTGTGAGATGAGATCGCTATTTTATTTTTATGAAAACTCCAAAACCATATCTCAGAAAGTTCATTTTATTTTGTTTTCTAATTATTTTTTATTTATTATCTTCAACGCATTCTCGGGTTCATGGTCTGTTATTGATTTTTCTTCTGCTTGTTGGTTTTTTTCTCCATTTCAAATATTCTTTCTTTTCACTCGGAAAATGGTAACTTGTGATAATAATTCAAGGGATTTTTCTTTCTAAAATACTTATTTTATTTCAAATAGGAAGCGAAATTAGTTCGTGGAGTGAGATCAAGTATTTTCCTGAATTCCAAAGCAATTTTGTTAGTAATTTTACAGCCAAAATTAAATAGTAATGAATAAAAATTATTTAATGGTTAACACAGTTATGCCTCAAGTAAATCTAAACTAATTCGAGGTTTTTGCAGTAGCTTCTTCGATTCCTGAGTTTCGGGATACCGATATTTTAAGGCTCGAAAATCGTAGAGAACGAAGAAAATCTAAACAAGCTAAATAATGCATCAAAGTTCAGTCGCTAATTCTCCATGATTAGTGATGTCTAAAAGGGCATGAATATGCAAACATGACTAACCATGCCAAGTGCAAGTGTTATGCCTAATAAACCACCACCTGCTACATCCACGTATCTAAATAATGGAAAATATTATATTTCAGATAGTATATCATCTAAAAAAAATTTTAGACTCGAAAATTCTGACCTTACTGGCATATAAAATATGCTATGAGAAGGGTTGCTTTTTCATATCATTTTGCATGCCAGTGTGCCATATGTATTTCAAGTAAATCCTTCCAATTAGACTTTATAAAGCGTTCAAAAGATTAACCTATGTTTATAATCCCTAACTCTCGATAGACAAACAAACATAGCGTAGATGAATATGGCCAATTGTAAAGAGGCCTTGAAGACGGTAGGTAGCCTGAAGCGACGATGGAGGTAATACTGAAGTTGCATTATTCGCTTTTTTAGCAAATACACAAGACATACAATTGCAAATGTAGCGAAGAATAAGGAGTGTGCCGAATGGCCTGATGGAAATGACCAATGTAAATCGGGTCGAGATTCTCCCATGCATTGGAAATTCTCTATCATCGCATTTGATCCTAAATCTTATTATTCAGGATTAAATTCGTCGTTTTTCATTTAGTTTAATTTTTACCTAGCGGACACAGCCTTTCGAGTCCTTCAGGCTGACAAATCGCAATGAAATTCGGCCTCAATCGGCTCGAAGTTCGTTTCAGAATAACCAGTGCCAGTGAAGTTGATTGAACTCCACAAACATCAAGAACTAAATTCGTAAAAAATATTTTCATACTGAAAAGTTGATTAGAAACCAAAAATGAAGGTGATCCGTAATATCGCCATCAAAATTTTCGTCGTCCTTTCATAATCAATCGATCTTCTTGATGAAGATTTCAAATCAATTGTTATTTCACTAATTATAACCTAAAACCACGATTATTGCTAGTAATTAAAGCAAGTATCCTACGATCAGTAGAATAGTAGTATAGTTAACAAGATGCATCATTTCACTTTCAATAGTATTAGGTCTCTCTGGATAACGAATTTCATCGTCATCGCAGAAGAATATCTAAAATTAAGTTTTATCAAAAATTAGAAACAATCGAAACGGCAATTAATAAAGGTAGCGCCGAAAACATCTATAAAATGATCATTATATGAGTTTTCTGAGCTGAAAAGTTTGATATTCAGCATTCTATTACTAAATCCTTACTCTATACCTCATGGATAGACCGTTACTGTTTAATTAGCTTAAAATATCCATATTCGTTAAATTTTTGTGGTGCTACTTTTATGAATTGCCATGAAAATTTACCTGATCAACATATGGTAGTTGACTGGCAAAAACGTTCATAATAACCAAAATGATCAATGACAGAAAAGTTACAAACAGTCTGCGCAACTCAACAGCTAACAATTGGCCATTAAATTCATTCATAATTAGACCTAAAATTCTTAAAAGAAAAATCGAAAACTCCAACTTGAAAATAACAGAAAATGAAAACAAAGAAAAATAGATTCTGATAAGAAGAAACAAAGAAATCGAAAGAAAAGCTCGTAGAATTTGTGAATTCCAAGTGAGTAGAGCTTGGAAATTAAAAAAGAATTGATAAGGCTGACGTGAAGCTTTTCTTCAAAAATCGAAAGAAGATGATTTACCAATGTTCAAGGCAAATTTTAATGTAATGAATGCAGAAAACCAGTGTAATTCTTACCAGACATCGTAATGTAGCAAAATGATAGCCATTGGATATTTTTACAATTCTTTGGTATCTCGGGTTTCATTTCTTTATGCCTCCTAAATTGTTATAATCTCATATTCTGTTTCTTTGCATCTCTTCAGTTTATTAGCATTTATTCATATCTCTCCTGTCCCACCCCTCTTCGATCTTCCAAATTTCAGTGCGCGATTTACGAATTTCCCGCGCCAGCCCCGGACTTTTCCATGCCAGATGCAAATTTTCGCCTGACATATTCGGCTCTTCTTATCAGCAAATCTTTTTCTCTCACATGATATTTTCACGATTTCCGAGTCTTTATCCCCTCTTCTTTTCCGTTCTATTTCTTCATTTCAACTTCTCTGCTTTCGTATCACTAAACATTTGATCAATGCCTTTCAGTCTCGCAATCGCAATCAGAGTCGATTCCGAATCAGTTCCAACTTCGCACAGACACACTCGTTTTTGTGCTTATCGTTCTCGAGTTTTATCACTAAACCACTCGACAATTATGATCATAAGTCCGAATGGCACAAATCGAATATGAACGCGCGAAATAGTTAGGAGGTGGTGAACTTATAGAAGTACAGGTTGACTAAAAATCAATTGAACTTTTATTTTTCTTTCTGCTGAATTTTCCATTCTCACACCACGAACACATGATAATATAAAAAATAATAACTCTTAAAATTTGTTTATAGTATAGGTTAAAGTCATAAATGATCGGCTCAGACTAGTCTGTTTTAATCGGAATCTGGATTGTTTTCAATCTTCACTTTCCCATCATCAAATGAGCAAAAGAACATACAAAATGACACGACGCTGCAATGTGACTTGGCGAGTCGATTTCATATCAAATTATTGATTGATTATCAGGCAGTATTCCGTAATTATCATTCCTGTCAATCAACTAATTAGACAAGTGTTAGGTGTGATAAAAATGGACTTTCCATTTTTATCCACGTTATCTCTAATCTCGATATCCGGTCAGACACGCAGAGTTCTCACTGTGAGATGTGGATCTAATTAGTCATGTCATTCATCGAGCTTTTGATCGAAAATGTATCATTTCTTATTTCCTCCTCTATCATAAACTATTGCCCTCTCATTTATTAGAGACAGGTGTCAGGTATCTTTTTCATCATCTTTCTAACTTTCCATATCTTTTTATCATAATTTTCCATCTTTTCGTCTTTTGAAATGATTGCTATTTCGCACCACGTGACTCTGTTTCTCTAAATATCTCTCTAGTCTCCTCTCGAGTGATAGATTGATAATTGATAACAAAGGAGAGGGGAGGGATAATTTCAGTATAAGTGCTGCTGGCTGGTGGCATGTTTCGGTCTTCCATGAGAGAAGACGGGCCATTTGCCAATAAACACGTGCCGTTTCTCAAGACATTCTCACGAAAGATTGCCCTTCCCATTCTCATTCCTCTACATTTCTCATTCTCATTTTAAGTCTTGCTTGACTCTTGGTTCGTTTGATCTAAACTACCGTAACATTTCTGAAATTAAGAAATTATTGGTTTTTTCCTGAAAATATCTATCTTTTAAAATTTTATCACAACTTGCTATTGCTTCTGCTTTATAGTTCCCATGATTTTCCCAGACAAGGAAAAAGTACGATATAAATTCCGGTTTTCTTACAACTTCGGGAAAACCGCTAAAATTCCTTACTTGCAACTTCTCCCAGTTGATATCAGGAATGGTAATGTCGAGTTTCACTTTCAAAATTAGTAAACAAAGCTTCATCTTTTCTCGGGGTGCTAAAGCACTCGAGAACTTTTCTTATCACTAAAATTTTATTTTCAAAGTATTTGTTCTTTATTTTCATCGATTGATTTTTCTCAAATTTTGCAAGATGTTTTGAATCTGAACTCTAATGTTTTAGACATTGTTTTCACAAGCTGTTTACGATTCTTTATCGCTGATCATTTCATTCTATAAATGCCAAAGATGAGGTTTTTTTTCTAAGTCTATCGCTCATTTTTGGTTCAAGGTCCGAGTGATATTTGAACTGATTTGGGTCGGTTTTTTATTAATCCGATTTTTGCAAGACTTATGACTGACCAATGGATGGTCTTGCACAAAAATGCATTGATCCACAGTCCTTATCGGTCACGTTTCGCCGTTCTAAAATTAGGCGCTCCACTTTATAATTCTCACTTTGTGCAGAAAATTCTATAGATTTTCATATCATACTACTTGAATGCTATTGATTCGAAAGTTTACTATCTAGAAGCACGTAGATGAAATTTTTCCACCCCCGCTGCTCAAAATGCTGTAAACCTGTATGTGTCGAATTTGATAGAAGGTGAGCTTCATGAAGTGATCAAAGGCGCAGAAATCACAAGATCATGCGGCATCAAAAGCTTCCACTTTTTTTTTTTCGAAATTCTCGTCTTCATTGAATTTCATCCCTCAGAGTTTTGAAACCCCCTATTTCAAAATCTCCATTTCCGTGAATCAACAATCTTCGCAATGTTTTGTACTCTGTACTGAAACTCAGCATTTCTAATCGACTTATTTCTTAGCATTGCACATTCCGACTTCAATCTAGTCTAAATATCTCGAGCCTGGTTTGCAATGGCATCTTTTATCATAGGATTGGAGATTTTCGATGTTCTCTGACTCTGTGAACTTGTTGGCAGGCAGAAACAAGAAACGAAGACTGACCGACCTCGGGACATTCCGAATTGCAAAATCACCCCATTTTCCACCCGATCAGCAAACTTTTTGTACCGTTCCATTTAGAAATTTCGGAAATTAATCATTTTATGGCGTAATTCATCATATCCTGCAAATTTTGTGGAACATCTTTTCTGGATTGGGTTGCCTAAAATGGAACCATTTTTATTTTGCTTGTTTTTGTTTATCATTTATCAGTTAGTCATTGGCAGTTACCACGGCGTAGTGCAGTCAATTTCATTGTCAATGAGAGTTGACAGTTCATTTCGCGTCACTTCTAGGTTTTGTTGATTTCGTTCTAGAAATTTGTGGGGTAGTGACAATTCAATTTCTACTCAGATTCACAGAATTTAACCAACGAATAACTTCATCTTCAAATAGAATTGTGGAAGATTCTGAAGGTGTGATGTGATTAGAATGGGCATTATCATGGTGCCAGACTAGACAGAAATTGGTAGGTAGCATGTTTTGCAAACAATAGGTCTTCCCAGTCATCATCAAGTCAGTGACGCAGAGTAGTCGTTCTCTTTGTTGAGTTAAGATTCTTTTGTTTCGAACACATGCACGTCTGTATTGTGTTCACTTTGTGATGAAAAATGCGAAAACGTTTTGGCATTAGAACTCACATTCATGGAAAAAATCGTTTCCGATCATTTTGTTCTGGGATAGTGTTCTCCAAATTTGGTACCAAAATGATTCTCTAGACTTTAAGGAAATTATATGAGGATCATCTTGTATTTACCTTATTCGTTACGCTGTTTTTCAATAAGAATTTTGATTCCATTCCTACTTATCTTATTCATAATTCCATTTTCAAATTTCTTATTTTTTTGTATCTAACAGGAAATTTATTTTTTACCTAAGCTCATGGTTTGCACTTCATTTCAAGCCATTATGTTGATAGGCAAAACGGTCGCGCGTGATTCGACACATGCATTTGTCTGAAGGGAGGAACTGAAGACACTTCTGAACGATAAAAGATAATCTACTAATCACCGTCAATCAATTCACGAGGCTTATTGACAGGGTATTCGGAAAAATCACTTCTCTCTCTTTCTGAAGAATAGGAGTTGAAAAACAGGCTGAAATATTCTACTCTTTCATTTTCTGTAACCTTTCTTCTCATGTCTGTGATATAATTATCACAATTCCACCTTCTTCAAAGTGATCGTAAAAATCATCGATTGGTGATAAGTTTCTTCGTCTTTGAGGAGATTGTTATAATTAACTGAGATTTCCTTCTATCTTATGAACTTTGAAATTTATTTATTGTTTTTTTTCATTTTTTAAAAGTTTTTCGCGAAATTTACCTGAACTATCCATTTTCTTTTGTAATTGCCAGAAGTGACTTCCTGCCATTATTCATCACCGTTTGCATCGTACGATTTATTTTGTCTGATCACCTGACCTCTCATTCTCTCCTCCTCTCCCCTTCTTTGTTTCTGTTTATTCATACTTCCTCTTCTTCTCTCGCCTCTCTCCTCCCCACGTGCTCTCTCTCATTTTCACATTTGCATTCTTGACTTTTGATCTTCTCATTTATTATGACACTTGTCTTTATTTGTCTAATTTCGAAACTCGCTTTATCGATCGACTTTTCGTACTTATTTACTATCAGAGTGTTTTCCAGATTCCATTTTTAGTCGCGAAATTGGAGTTTCGCGCCATTTTTTCTTTATTTTTCAAATTTCTTGATTTTCAGGAAGAAAAAACAAGAAGAGAAGAGCTCTATGTCACAGGTTTCGAACAGGCCGGACTTGATGAATTTGTCATTTTCCGGATGCGGCTTTCTGTGCGTCTACCATACGGGAGTCGCCGCCGCCATCAAGGTATTTTTTAGGTGTATTTTTTTCTTTGACTGTTCAAGTAAAAATATTTCTTTGAAAGACTTTAATCGGCTATATCTCGATGAAGCTTCTCTCGAAAAATAGCATTTCGAAGGAGATATTTTGCGTTGTTTTGATCACTAGTTCCCCTTCAGCCATTCTGACAGTTGTTTTGGGGGTTAAAGTACGCGAATTTGAAGGTCGTTTTACAGGAGAATTGGGTTGAATTGGTGAAAAGTTCTCACAAATTACCTTCAGCACGTATTTGAGAAAGTCGAAGTAAGATCTGATGGCCTTAATCTTTGGAAACAATACGCTGAAATGGGACATTTTGCAGGAATTAAAAACTCTTCTTCTTGAAAATTGAAATAAAATCGAATAAAACATTTAAAAAATACAATTTGAAGGAATATGCTCCGCATCTGACGCAAAACCGAATCTCCGGAGCCTCTGCAGGCAGTATCATCGCTGCAGCGCTGCTCAACGGAATCTGCATTTCACAAACCACCAGCACCATTCTCAAAGTCGTTACGCAGGTATATTTTATTTCATAATTTCGTCATTTTCTATTTAACTATATTTTCCCTCAGTTTTATACTTGTGAAGAACATACTTTAAAATATAACATTTTAATATTATTTTATAAGAAAAGCTAACGCAGGATTTACTTGGAAATTTTGTACAGCCTTGGAACAAAAATGGTGTTGATAAAGAGGAAAAAGTGACCGCTTCTCAAAAACCCGACTTTACTAATTTCAGGCGAATAAACGCACCCTCGGTCCGGTAAATCCTCAGTTCAACCTGCTCGAAATCGTTCGAGAAGAAGTCGAGAAAACGCTGCCTCCGGACGCGTACAAAACCTGCACAAATCGACTGTTCATCTCTTTGACTCGCTGGGCCGACAGGGAGAATGTGATCGTGTCCGAGTACTGCTCCAATGAGGACTTGATTGATGTGGGTTTTAGAAGCAATTTTTTGAAAAATAAAACGAACTGTTCACAAACTTTTCATACGAGTTCGTAAATGCATTTATTTTTGTTGTTGAAAATAGATCTCGAACATAAATGAAGAATATCTCGAGAAGAAAGTAAATATGATTTTTAGGCGATAATGTGCAGCTGCTTCATTCCATTCTACTGCGGCTTCTCTCGGCCGAAGTATCGCGGTGTGGAGTACATGGATGGCGGGCTGTCGAACAACCAGCCCGTCTACGACAGACACACTGTCACAGTCAGTCCATTCTCGGGGGAAAGCGACATTTGTCCACCAGACTGGGATAGTGCGAGGTAGATTTTATATTTATTCTGGAAATTAACTTATTATTCATGTCAAATTTCGCCTTTTTATCTTATCAAAACTGCGTTTTTTCCGTCTAAATTTGGAGAAATCCTTGATATTTTCAGTATGTTCGGTCTGTATTTCCATCGCACTTCAGTTCGCCTGACCACGAGGAACATGTTCCGATTGATGGCTTGTTTCCTGCCTCGCAATGCTGAGGACTGCGCTAAAATGTGTCTTCAGGGATTCGAAGATGCTTTGCGGTTCCTCACCAAAAATGGTAAATAATTCAGTTGTCTAAAAGAATATTTTTTACACATGCAATTTTCTTTCCACTCCAGGTCTTGCTCCCTGCATTCGCTGTCTGACAATCCTGACGAACACCGAAGGAGCGGTGTGCCCTCTGAGCGATGCGGAACTCAGCGGATCAGGAAATGCACCTGGACCTTCGAAGAAACCAAGGAAACGAACGCCGAGTCAACGGTAATTTTTTATCCATTTGGAAAGGGAACGAGAAAGAAACTTGCAGAACGAACTACGATTCTGACATGGAGACGTGCTGCGAGAGCGAACACGTCTACAATACGGGAGTGCATTCGGTCGTGCCGCCGCTTTTGATGAAGCGTGAGATTTTCTGAAAATACCCAAATTTTCATGTAAATGCTAACGATAACTCGGAACTGTTACAACTTGAAGAGATCGTATACACAATGAAAGAATGTTTTCTTATTCGCTTCTCACGCTAGGGGAACGGTCACTGCGTACCAGAGATTTTGGTGCGCAGTGACATACACCTCTCATGCTACACCCTATTTCCTCAGGTTGTGATGTTTCAGAATAGTCACAAAATAAACATTGAAGATAAAGATTCTAAAAATAAATGTTAAGCTTTCAGCATTCACCGAAGCGATCGCAGCGGAACAATCGATGTTCGCGTACCTGTTCTCGTTTCGAATCATGAAGCTCGCCAGAACCGCTTTCGGGTTGAGCGTTCTCCCCGTCGATGTTGCTGTTCTCCTCGCTAAAAAGTTGGATTTTGATTCTTTCTGAAGAGAATAACTGGATTGCAGCATTTTGACTTGGCTTTCTGCTGTAGCTGCACCTCCTTGGCTCGTGCACAAACTCCAACAATTGTCGCATTTCATCCTCAACGAAATTGGCACGCAGCAG
This sequence comes from Diploscapter pachys, assembly GCA_002287525.1. Lineage (NCBI taxonomy): Eukaryota > Metazoa > Nematoda > Chromadorea > Rhabditida > Rhabditidae > Diploscapter > Diploscapter pachys. The sequence goes on along the minus strand of LIAE01010466.1, from coordinate 105,797 downwards.
AGTCGCTACACCAAGTAGGCATTTTATCTTATTCGTTTCTATAAACTCTTTAAGTGCTAATTGGGATATTACTTTTTCATCAGATTCTTTTATTTTAATTTTTTCTGAGAGAATCGGAATTTGCAGGTTCTCATGTCACATGTCAGTGATGGAATTCGACTCTGTCCACCCCCAGAAATATGACGAAAAGGACTTTGAAATGATCGAAATGAGTGACGATGCAAAGCGAGAGCTGGAGATGATCAAGGAGGTCGAAAGAAAGAAGAAAGGGGGAGTCGATTTGGTAATTGCATCTTCTCCTAAATAAAATAAAGATCTTCCAATTTGAGCAGTGCAAAGACTCTGCTGCAAAGAGGAAACTGTCGAAGCACTCCTCATTCGACGATGCTTCCGGAAGAAAGTCAGATTCGCCTTCTGGATCGAAAACACCATCAATGTCTTCTGCAGTCGCTAAGGATTGGACTTACATGGCAAGAAAAGGGATTTTCCAAAAGATGGATTTTATTTTATTTTCAGGATGACGTTGATTCACTGCAGCACGTAATTAAATATTCTCAGCAGCACGACGCCATGTACGAGTTCCACTACTACGATGAGAATAATAAGGTGCGGTAGTAGAATTAAAATCGTTTATAGAAAACTCATCATGTTTGTCATCATCTTATGCTCTATTTCATTGTCAAAACGTGTATATAAGCTTTCCAAAATGTCAAAATCGACATAACTCGTTGGTGAATGTTTTATCCAAACCGAAATCCAATGCAATTTTAGCTTATTGCATAGTGCGATTACGTTTCCCCTTCTAATTTCTATGATTTCAGCTGAAATCCTTCGAGCTCTTCAACATGGCCGATCCAACGAAACGGCACACCTGTCATTCGAGCATCGACTCGCCCAGGTGTGTTTCGGTAAGGATATCGTTACTTTTCACGAAAGAAGATTAATCTGTTTGTAGACAGTTCTGGAAGAGTGCGAGCAACCCGAACCGATAGGTTGCTCGATGCGAAGAATGGGAGCTCCATTTCATTTGTCCACCCAATCACTGCCTGTTCCACTACAGCAGCATTCGCTCAGATCGGTAAACAAGCTTTCCTGAAAATCAAACAAGTTCAACCAGCTATTGCAAATGAATTGAAAGTTAGAAATGATTATCAATTGAACATGAAACCTGTTGAAACGTTTCGAATGAATAATTTATCTTTAAGATCCCTGCCTCCCCCGAGCCTTTAGTCGATTCAGTCGAAAGGACGTCGACTTCTCCTCCAGACGTGGATGAAGTCGATTCGGGTTTGTCGGGAATGGACGTACATCCGAGGATTTCCATATCGTCAAATTCATCTCACAAATGGGACAGACAATCCACTTCTAATGCTTATAGGTAAATTCCAATCCATCTAGGGAACTTATTTTCTAATTATTGTATTTTCAGTCGCCGCGATGCGTGTTGTTCCCCGGTGCGTCATTTCTCTTCTACAAACTCAAACTCAGTCCGTTCCTTGAATAGCGGGGCCACATCTTCGGCATCGACTTCAGGTAAAAAAGTTCGTTGATTTTTCCAGGTTTTATGTCGAATTTCAGGAACACTTGTTTCTTCTGGATCTAGGAAGTCTCACGTTCAACGCAGACACACCATGGCCACGAGCTTACCATTTAATCGGTAAGCTGAGTGAACAAATTGTTAGAAATTCGATTATTTGAAAATATCTGAATGAAAGAAGAAAATTTCATTTTATTGAGTTTTTTTCCATATTTTTGTTGCATTCTTCTGAAAATTCGTCGACAGTTTTCTTTACTAGAATGTCAATTTTTAGAAAGCATTCCATCCCTCAACCCACTTCGTCAGTCAAACAGCAGCAGCAGCAGGCGCGCGGTCTTCCCTCCCTCATTTCCTCTGACTCAGAAGCTGATGGAGGAGAGAAGCTGTTCGTCCCGAGCAGAAGATTCAGAAGGACGTCGAATGACTACGATGCTGGGCAGGAGGAGAGTGATGAAGAGGAGGAGGAGGAGGAGAAGCAGGAAATTCAGACGCAGAGGAGTTGCAAGCACATTAAGGAGGAAACTAATGTTTAATATTGAAGAATAGGATATATTTTTTAAATTTCTTTCATTATTTAAAAAAATATCTGAATAATAAGATCAAACATTCCCTAAATCTAGGATAACAAATTCCGAGTTTTAAAAAATGAGCCCTGAAACTTTATATTATTTGGGTAAAATAAGTGCAGTCATTTTCATCTTTATTTGAAACGTAGTTTCCGGCTAGAGTTCTTCTGTAAGTATATTGAATTTTCTGAAATCTTTCTTTAGTTGCACTTTATAGCTTTGTGCAACTTCATTTTATCTTCAATTATAATGACCTTGTTATTTGTAGTTTTTGGTTGTAATTGCAAAGAATTACGATACTCATCGGATTATGTTTCTTGTCAAGGAATATCTCTTCTTTGGCATATTACGACGTTCCTTCCATTCGTTTTCTCAACCAAATTCAATCGACTATTGCTTCGCGATCTCAGGGTTTCATATATCCGATGGATTTATTATATTTTTTCCTTTGTTTTTGTTGTACATAGGATTTTGTCATTAGTCCACACATGCAACAGGGTCAAAGTCATCATCAGTCACTAACCCAAATTATCATTTTTCCCTCTTTATTAGAAATGCTATTTTTCGTAAAGCTAATAACTGATTCTTCGAATTTCTGACATTTGTTGCGTTTTGTATAAAGGTTTGCGCGTCTTTGAAAATCTGCCTAAAGTTTACGCAAAATTCAAGATTAGTAACGATTTTCAAACTGATCTTCGTCTTCGCCGTGTAAATAAAGAAATTGCTAACTTTTTATTTTTATCTTCTTGTAAAATGCTTTAGTTTGACATAGCTTGGATGAATGAATAGCTTACCCTTGTCTTTTCCTAACAATGTTACCTAAATAGCATTGCCACTTCACTAGCACATTCCAAAATGATAATTTCACAAGGTAATTTTGTGTGGTGAAATGACATCGCAATTCAGGCATATTGGTTCTGTGGAGTAATTTTGTTCTTTTGCAGCCTGGTTCGATGGTCGAGTCGTTAGGAGCCCGATTTTTTGCTGGCGAAGGATGGAACACTGGAACGGATCAACTCCTGGAGGCACTCAAATGACAACGCTTTGGAAGAGGATACCACAAGTCAGGTTACTTGCTTCGTTTCATTGTTCTACATTTCATTTTGTATTTTAAAAATATTTTTGTTTAAAAGTGGGGATTTGATAAATTATGAAACAATTTCTTGCTAGTGCAAAAATAGCCTAATTTCGAAACCTTTTCTAGTCATTCTTTCTTATTCGAACATCGTGTTATGCCAGCTTTATCTTATTTTCTACGTCCTTCTTTATTTTGAACGCCCCTTTTCATTCAGGAGAAAAACGCAAGCAAATTTTATTTCGCACTACTCCAAATAGCTACGTAGAATGTTTTTTTTTTTATAAATGAAGAGCCCAGCTTTGAAATACTAGGAAAAGACATAATAGATTTTGCTTTCTCTAATTAGCGAGAAATGGCGGGAAAGATGACGACTTTCAACATTTTGCAGTCGTTTGAATGTATTCAAATTCTGATCGCGAATTCAATTAACGAAAAATGTTAGCAGAAGTGGAAACTCGGAAGACGTCACAACTTTCTATGGGATTATTCATTTCGAAAACGGTAAGAAGTATCGGAATCAGTCAAAATCGAGCTATCATAGGAGCTAAATTTCACTCGTCAGACTTCCCATTTCAAAATCCATTTGCGCCATCTAGATTTATGAAGAAATTCCCTTGAATTATTTTTAAGTATAACATTGGCAAATATTTTCAACCGGCATAAGGTCCTAATTTATCACTTTAGAAAAATTTTAGGACATCTAAAATTCGTTGTCAAAGTTTATTTAGCACTTATGCTTGGCTTATCCCTCTTTGCAAGTTTTACTAGGATTTTTCATCTGTATCTTTTCATTATCGTAAGTGATCTGTTCTATCCGATTACGAATTTTAGAAGAGATTAGGAAGGACAAGCTTAGATTTACTGCGAGAATAAGCTCGAAAATTTTGAACACATCTGGTTTTTGTTAGAGTGATTTCAGTCGTTCGATTTTAGGAGCGAGGGCGGTAGTGGAGTGGAACTCTTCTAATTTATTTAGAATTTTTGGATTTCTGGAAATTTGAAAAAAAAAAACATTTATCGTAGCAAATGCTCTTTATTCCTATCACTTTTTTTTCGAAACTTGTGTTTCAATAGTTTTCTCACGAAATTTTATTTCTAAAATCATATGCTCAGAGAAATTTCTATAAAATGATGAAAAAGTCATATCTGACTGATCTTTCTGCTCATTACGATATTCACCCTGACACGGTTTATTCATTTTCCTTCATTTTCGGTGATTTTGCGACAGCTGGCGATTTTCGATTTTAGGCTCCAGACTCAATATATACTTTCCTTTCGTCTTTGGCTTTTTATCTGCAAGACCTAAAAGTTGAGTCATCTTTTTGCTTCGTGTTTTGTTGATTCGCACAAAATTCTTCTCGAGAAATTTCTTTAAAAAAAAACAAAACTTTGGCCAACTGAAATCTGATCAATTTTTGAAATTCTATCGATGAAATTGTGCTTTTCAAAAGAATTCCTAGGTTATTCAATTTTGAAAGATTTTCAAGGTGTAAGAATGCATTATTCATGAATTTTTGAATAATCTTTCAGAGAAAATGTTTATTTTGATTTCTCAAAAAATTTGAAATGCTTGTAAGAAGTCTAACGTCAGTTGTCCTTGGTTCATATCTCTAATCTCCACATCTCACTCAATGATAAAATCTGCGATCATAAAACTACCTTGGGTAGTGATTTCATTCGTTCATATCTTCTGCAGTTTTGAGCAATCCAGATATTCTATGCAATTTTTTTCATTTTTGCTAAATTCATCTCTTTTCACGACTACTTTTTATTTTCGATGATTCACTTTTTCTCGCAAATTGCATGAATGTCGAAGCGCTACGAGAATAGATCAGTTGCGAAATCTCACAGTGAATAATTTTGACTGTTAACTGAATTTTTGATGAGTTAGGGTATTTCTCTCTGACATTATGACAATCTATCACCCCATAAGATTGAAATCTGGTTGGCATATTTTCCTATTTTCTTTCGTCTTCCGCTTTATTTTGAACACTGATGATTCAGAGTCGTGAATTTTACAAATAAAATAAACTGAATAACAGGAGTTCGTGTGAATTTCGAAACTTATTTTGAGAATGAGTAATTTCAGAAGTTAATAGAAAACTGGCAATACTCATTATTTGAGTGGAACGTCTTTCATAATCGGACAAAGGTGATTAGTTTTGTCTGGAACTCTATTTTTGAAAATTTCTGATCAAAGAATGAAAGTTTTTTTATCAGATAGGGGAAATAATTGCGAAACTATTAAATTGTATTCTTGTCTGAAAGTAAATTTATTCGAACTTGAAAAAGATGCAAATCATTTCAAGCATTATTTCTCCTCTATCTTTTATCATGCGAATAGGAATTTTAGAAATCCGGTTTTAAGCGTAAAAATGAATATTAAATTTTGCATCTGGTGAACGTTTCTCAGCAGAAATTTGTCACTTTATTTTATCATTCTTTCTCTAAAATCAGCTAGTTCAATAACGATTTCGAAATGCTCGACTAAACTTGGGAGATGTTTTATTCTCAAAAATACATTTAGCGGATCAAAAATCTTGAAAGTTTCAGTAAGCGTACCTTTTTCTGTAATTGCTAGTGATCTGTTCTCGTTCAGGTTCGGCGTCAAATGCATTCTGAGTTTGAATTCTTGAAAATTTTATCAATCGAAATCAGAATTTGTTCAGAGTTAAAGATTTGCTGAATTTTCGAATTTCTTCCATCATTCGCATGACATATTTATAATTTTTTCACGAGGCATGCAAGTTTACATTTAAAAATATTATTTTCTGATGTCCCGAAATCTAAAATGTTGCATACTTTTTGGTGCTAATGTTTTTCCCAGTAACCTTACAAATTAACCAGCCTTTTGCTATTACAAATGCACTTTTTCCAGCGAGACAATTCTCTACTTTCTGTCTCCATTTTCTATGCAAAAGCGAGAACTTAGAGTCCCCAAACTCAGTCCCTTGCAATAATGCGTTTATGGTAGAAACGTGATAGTTTGAAACCAGAGGTTCGGGAAGGAAGTACCCTTCAACCCCAAAATATCGTAAAAGACCTAGTCTAGATCGACGATAACCTTGATAAAATGGTTCTGTGTCAAAAATAAGACCGTAATTTTTGCGTCCACGCAGTTTGAAGTTTGCCAAATGTGTTCATTTCGAGCAACGGATTTTTGTGATTCTTTCGGCTAGGAAACTTTCAAATTATATTTTTCCTTCACAGAGGTCTTATTTACAACTTCTCTGGTATTTCTAGATAGCATTTTTACTTGTATAGAACAGGATCATTCAGCTCATAGCTCGAGATTTATGAGGCAGTTTCATTTTTCATCGCACATAAACCTACAGGTTCTCCATTCAATCCATTTGGATATTGAATCGATTTGCCATCAAATTTCAAACGGCTGGGAATTTTCATCAGATCGCCTGAATCATCCAGTTTTAGTCAAAACATTTTTTACCATTAACCTAAAATTCAGCATACTGAATGATGCGCTTCCAAAATTTATTTGAGGAAAAAACTGCGCACTGATATGGAATATACATTATCCGTGAATATTACTGATCCTCAAACGTGTGAATGTTGCTTGCTTTCTCATTATAATATTGTGCATTTTATCGCGCGATAATAACTCACGGTTTTGCAGCCGAGTGGCAAAAACTCGTAAATGCCATTTCAAATTCTGCCCAATCTAGTCAAAATTATTTTATTCTGGACACTTTTATCTGGATATCCTTCTGTAGCGAATTTGCCTCAGAATATAAAATAGCTAATGATCATATAATTTACTCATTTTATTTGACCATAATTGTTGAAAGATTGCTTATCAGCGAGCGTTTTTGCCATTTCCGATGAATCTTTTTGACGATAAATTCGTTTTGTCGCTAAAAGAGCAATTCCAAAGACTTGAACGATGCCCATGCATAGGATTTGATGCCAACGACTATTACAATAAAATAAGGAATAGAAAAAGAATTTCTTTCCAAAATTATGACGATACACATTTATCGGTGGATAATATCCTTATGTTGATTTTTTATTCTAGCTACGCTGTGATTGGAACTATTTTGTGAATCGGTTATTTTTCCTAATCTTTACGCTACGACAATTATTTCACGCTGAAAATAATTCGCTTGTTTTGAGGTCATCCAAAGCAACTTTTGTCGGAATAATCCAAAAATTACCGAGCGAATTCTCTATCGATTTGCACTGAATTCGCACGATCATTTTGTACTTTGACAGAGAATTCGTAATCGCTTTGCAAGGTGAAACGACTGAATTTGGAGGTGAAAGGGATAGTACTTCGGAGAAGTATTAGTAAATTACGACTATAAGTTTAGAAGTAAAAACGTATAAAAACTGCCATAACTTTTATAGTAATGTATTGGTTTAAACAATGAAAGTGCTGAATTTTATTAGCTTTGTGAATTCAAAAAATCACAAAAGAATAGTTTTGATTTTTAGAAACTAAAAGATTTGGTGATGCCCCCTTTCAAAAGAGAATGGAATGAAAATGTTGAATTTTTGCGAGAAACCAGTCTGCCCTCGTGTTTTTCATTTCATCGTGGCATCTTTCGCTTCCATTTTACAATTTCAATCGGATGCCATTCTGCAATTTGACAATTGACGATTTAATATTTTGCAATTCCACCGCCCGTTTTGTGTCCGTTATTAAAATTACCCTCGTCGATGCAATATTTTGTGCAAATATGAAACGTTTTTCACTATTAGTAGATCATTTCCACTAACTAAATTGCAAACTTCTACAGGGTGTACCAAGTAAATTGACCAACATCGCCGCAAAAAAACTTTTCTTTGTGACAATGCTGACCGATTTACTTGATACGCTCGATATTTCATTTCTTCCAAAACAATACCTCTGAATCCACGAAACTATTTTATTTCAATTTCAACTCGTTAATTTTCTGAAATCAATATCACTCTCGATATATAGATGAATTTTTATCTTTTTTCTAATTAAAATTTTGGACCTAAAAATGCATTTAGCAAAGAAATTTGTACTTTGCAGAGTAACTTAAACAATCTTTGAGTGCACTTTCCTAGATTTTGCATCTAATATCGAGTGTTTCTACCTCAATTCCCGACTTTTCCGAAAGTCATTTTTTGCTTAGACGTTGATATAAACTTCTCAAGCTTTCCCACGTATTCAATTTCATTTCATTAGTATCGATATTAGATTTTCAATCAACTTTTAAAATAAGCATTATTAACATTTATCGATCAGAAGTTGACATGAGTTTTCGTTTGAAAGCTTTCACAAATGAAATTTTCATCTCATTCAGACTTTTCATATTTATAGCGCGGGTGTTAACTTCTAAATTCACTATTTAATTAATAAATTAGCTCAAATTTTACAAATGTTCATTTCTAATGCGATTATTATATCGATTTCGATTCGATATTTAGACTTATGCTTCATAAACTCTGCAAAACTACGGTCATTTTTCAAACTCTAATGCACCCAACATCATTTTCAGGCTACTTTTAGATATACTTTTTACAGGATAAAAATCATGATAAAGGACGGTAATATCATTAGGCTTTCGAAATTAAACAGCTATTTTCGAACGTAGAATTGTAATTTCCGTTTCTCATGAAGTTATGAAATGCGATTTCATTTGTCAAATCATGGGAGAATAAGTGTGATGCAAAATTTGCCTATTTATTGGAGAATTTTAGTAAATGCTTAACGGAGCGATCTCTTGCATTTGTGTGATAATTGTTTAGAGACGAAAGAAATGGCTAGGGGATTATTTATATCCTTGTTATCTTTAGATTTCCTAGATGAATAGGTTAATGCCAGACTTCGTATTTCTATGGTTTTCTTCTTTTCTAGTAAAATATTTATGTAAACCTACGGTTGCGTAACTGATTTTCTCATAACATTCATGATTGAGCTCGAACTCGCTGATTGTTTCTCGGAGATCACAAATGGGATATCAAGTGTCATTTGAAATGCGATGTATTTTACTTTCGTTATTCTGCGTAAAAGAAACGTGTTTAGACTCTAGAAAAATTAATTTCATGTGGATGTCCTTTATTTGTATCGTAAAAACAACCATATTGCAAAATCTCCAAGTCCGTATTCGGAAACTGCATAATTCATTTTTTGGCCTTTTGCTACGAACTTCATTCGTTACTAATGTCGTGGACATCCGATTACTTGATAACAACGAAAAATACCGTATCATAATGTTTAACTTCACAGAAACGAACAGGCGTACATGCAGATTTGCTCATTGTTTCACGGACTCTCGCCCATTTTCTCCTTTTTTCTCTCTTCCTTCCGTTGAAAATTCCATGAAGCAACTCGCAGGTCTTCAATGCATACTAGTTCGTCTTTTCCGAGTACAAAAATTTTCATTTTCATCAAGAAATCAGACGTTCGCAATAATTTTCAGGCTGTTTCTAGTCTATCACTATCAACTACTTTTTCCTTATATCCTAAACTAATATCGTGTTCTTATTCTGACTGTGTAGTGTAGAGAAACATGCAAGGTGCAGATGATATGTAGGGTTACTAAGGAACACAAGTCTGCCTGCAGTTTTGCAATAGTTACTGATCTCTTAACAAAGAGTCCTTCCCTCCTTCTCCCTTTACTCTGAAGCTAGTTAGGTAAAAGACGGCAAATTAGTGGAGCACAAAACAGCTTCGAACCGAAGAATTAGGTTAGCGAGTTGAGTTGAGTTCTCTTAAAGGCCACATCTGCCTGTGTATTTTCGCAAACAACTTATCATTGTTTTGCTTTAGATTTAATTTCTAGAAAAGTTTGAAGACCCTCCAAATGCCATTTATCGAAAATATCTATTAGGTAAATCGCACGAGATTTCTAATTAGTTTTTTTTTCCGCAAATATGGTAAATATTCTAAATTTTTAGAATATTCTGACTGTAGCTTAGTTCCATTTCAAATGTATTTTGACGTTTCCTTATTGTCGTGAAAATGTACAAGTTTATGTCCCGAAATGTTTTCATGAGGATTTTCGATGTAAATTATTCTTTGTCCTAAAATTTATGATTCTTTGTTTTATTCTTGACAATTTTCGGGTAGGTTTTCATAAATTCGTAAAATCATTGTGGAATTTAGTTTCTAAGGGCGACAAGCGAAAAATTGATTCCGATTTGAAAATGTCTAGGCCTATTTATTTTGATGTACTGCACCACAGATGAATTTGAATTAGATTGTAGTTTGGTTTGGAGAAATTTTTCACTAAAATCGTAACTTTGCTCGAATCTATTTGTCACGAAAATTGAAGGTTTTGAATTCAAGAAGCTCTAAATCGGAATTTTCCTCAGTTGCCGACTCTTTTTGTACGGCTTCGTTCTTCGTTTTGATTCTTCACATTCATTAACGCTTTCTTGTCAATGGAGTTAGCTAAGTGAAAAATGAAACTCGTTAAGACAGCGTTTATGGCATATTGAGTTTAGATTAGATATTTCATACGAAACTAACAAGGGAAGTTTTTGAAGTGTCTGCCTCCGATTTGGCTGATTTTTCACTAAGGGGGTATTTCATGACGCTGATCACGAATTTGAAATCAAACAATGTTGATGGGCGGCGATTCGGACAGCGAAACGTGGACATCGTTTTGCACTGCAGAAACTTGTATGCAAAATTGAAATCAGAAATTAGCATACATTATTTCTGCTTTTCTCTACTGCATAGAACAACGACATTTATATTTTTCTGCTGCACAGAAAGACGTTCACGTTTCCCTGCCCAAACGTCGTCTGTCAGCACTTTCTGATTTCAGACTCGTGATCAGCGTCATGAAATACCCCTTTGATGAAAAAATCGGCCAAATCGGAGGCGGACACTTCAACAACTTCCCCTGTGAATGTAATATCCTTTGCTATAATATAAACCAGGAATATTTAGTGCTCCAGACTTCAACTTATTTATTTCTGATAAGACCTTTTATCATAAAGTTTTGCCTTATTGCTAATTAGAGTTAATCTAAAATGTGTCTACTCTGGACTGATTATTTTTCGAACGGCTAAAGTACGAATTTTGCAGTAATTCGGTATATTAAAACCCATGTCTCTTTCTTTCCTTAATCAAAATCTCTATTTATCTTGGCTTTTTGCAGCATAGATTGAGTTCAAGACATGTTCACCGCACGTATTTTCTAACCTTTGACGTCGTTTTTCGCCAAACAAAAGAGAAACAGTTTGAGAAATCAAAAAATGGTCTCTAACTTATTTTTTGCAAGTGAGTGTTTTCATTTTTCCAACTCCTTTCACATGTGCGTACCTATGTATTTATCGTTTATTTTTTATAGATTATAGAAAGTTTGATTTTTAAGAGAAGCCAGAAGAACAGTTAGAGAGTATGGTTTGATTAGGTGAATCATACATTTTTCATTGTTAAAGATTGTTTTTTGCATTTTGGGGAGTACCTGTAAAATTTGAGAAAATATTGTTGTAAAGGCTGCTAAAAATCTGATAAAGGAAAATAGTATGGGAAAAGAGAAATGAAAATACGAAAAACATGTGCGTTGCTGCATTTCCGTCAATAGAGCTGATGCGTTTTATTCGCATCTTCGCTTTTTGAATATGATAATTTCGTCATTCCATTTTACGACGAACCATTTTGGAATCGCCTTTCTCAAGATTCAAATGTCGATTTTGAACCAAAGTGTATCGTCATTTACAGTTGACGAAACGTTTTGATAGAAATTAGTAATGTTTCTGTTCACTTCTCGCAATATAGTCAATATTACTAAGATTTACTGACTTCTAAACTTTTTGATCATTACATTTTCATAAAAGACTTTCTAAGGCTTTTTTCTTTATAATAACGGGCTTCTTTCTTATTGGATATCTTATTTTTCGGATATCTTCTTTCTAATATCATCTTTTCATCCAGGATATGTAATAATCGGTACCCCCTCTCTATTGTCATGCATTTTCATTCCATGCGCAGCTTTGTGTTAGTCCTTTGTTTGCTGGCGTCTATAATTTTGCAATTCTATCTCACTGACTAACTAACAAAACTGCAGTTGGCTGTTGCAATTTATTGAATTGGTAAACTGATATTTTCTGGATTTTTATGCAATTCTTTGGTCTCAATCTAGAATTTTAAAAATGTTATTTTACATCGAAATCCATAACTCCCTTAAATTTCACGTTACAATAGATTTTTGAAATCCAAAAATGTAGGATTTCAAGCTTAAATTGTACAAGTCGGGAATTATTTTATTCCATTCAGTTTTTAAATCCTGCACTTTATCATACAGCAAAAGATTATTATGAAATTTCAATGAAGCAGCATGAATGCCCTATCTTCTATCTATAGGCACCTGGATATAGGATGCGTGTTGTTACGTAAATGTTCTATAGTTTTCATTTTGTGATCGAAGTTTCTTCATCTCTTTGTCTCTTCTGAATATCACTATGGTCTTCGCTATTTCTTCTTTTATTTTTCGACTTCGAATACTCATGAACCTGTATGTTCTTTTTATTTTTTTTCTTTTCCTCCTTCTCTCGCTATCTTATCATTGATCTTTTCCATCTCTGACTCATGCCAGATTTCGACAAGCTTTTCCTCTTGAACGTTTTCGTTTTACCTGCGCAGTTTGGTTTGTCTTTCGAGCTAACGCAACGATTTTAAGACTGGACTTTTGCTTGGGTTTCTGGAAACTAGATTTTCACTCAAACGAACCAATTTTGATGTTCCGAAAGGACGATTTCATATGAATGAACGCCTATTTCTGAGATTAATTTTTTATTTTAATGAAATTTTGAAAATTTGCAATTTCTGGCTAACAATTCCATCATTTATTTTGAACATTTCGCTTCCCTTTCAATTGATGATAATCAAATGATCTTCGTTTTGCCTATTTGCGCCGATATTTTCGTGGCAATTCATCAGTTTTTGTCACTTCGCGACAATTTTCCCTCAATTTATTTTGGTTTCGGTTTAGTTTATTGCAAAACGACTGTTTTTGTTATAAAAATGATTTTGAAAGGAAAGCCAGTTTAATGAAGGTTTTTACTCTTTCAATCGACTGAAACTATTCAATTTCAGCTAATAATGGAAGCTAGAATTCATAAAAAAAATCTATTACTTTCTCGGAATTATGACTGATTTATCTAGCTAAAATCGTTTTAAAATCCTATTTTTTATTTTTCGTCCTTTGTTCCTTCTATAAAAAAATCTATCTGTGCGTCAGTTTTGTTGAGCGTGAAACTGTAAAATTCTGCACGATTTTACGACTCTTCCTGTCTTTCGAAACATAGAAAAAGACGAGGTTAGCGGAGTTGGAAACGATTGAAATAAGAGACAAATCAGGGTTTAGTGCAGCGAAAAAAAAAGAAGTGAACGAGAAGATACCCTACCTGAGCATGGTGATTCGAAGTTGAGACGTGCTTTTTCCCGACGATCAAAATTAGAAGCTCATAACAAATAGATATCATTTTCTTATGTACCGAAGGTATCTTTGTTTTAGGCATGACATTTTGTTACATCAGAGGTCTGTTTCTCGCTTGTGATCCGTGTCTTTTGTTTGAATATTTGCCAAAAATCGTCAGTCGATAGTCGATTTTGCGAGCGGTGAAATAGAGTAACTGTGGGGGGTGAAGGTGGCTTTGTTTGAAGGCAGAAATAAGCCTGAAAAATCAGATGGAAAGAGAAAAACAGCTATAGAACTGCAATAAACAGTTTGTCAGAACTACGTGTTTTTCGTAAAGTCGAGCTGTATTTTTATTTTCAAACACCACGCTTATTTATCGTTACGTTCCTTAACCCAACCTGTCCCTTGTGATATTTATTATCAACAGCGATTCTGCTCTGATCAAATTTCTCCGTGATATCATAATTCCCACCTTTCAAAAATCATGGTTTTCTTCCTCCTTGATAATATTGAGTTAAAACGTTTAACATTTCCATCTAAATTTTCTAAAATTTTTATTAACCATGAGTAAGCTGGGGTTTGTCATTTTATCGCTTTTTATTTTTTTCAATTCCAATCAAATTGTTCATAATTTCTGTATCGTCAGAGCTAAAAAGTGGCATTTTTGCGTAGGTTAGCTTTTCAACAATTTTACTGTTCAAGTCTATTTATTCAATAATGCCTGAGTACCTGAACTGATCGGTAGCGAAAGTAGGAATGAGTCGTCGAAGCAATGATCATTTTACGACAGAACCATGTATCGACTTGAATTTCTTATCACTTTGCCGCGTAAGAATCATATCGAACAGTCGAAATGCCAAAGGGTGTCGAGTGAACACATTTTGACTGTAGCAGATTATTTTTGACAGCCTAGTACCGTACTTCTTAGGGCATTTGATAAGCAGTAGAATCCGTCCTATTAAATTTGTGCATCTTTAAAATTCTCTATTCGGTATAAAGTTAGTCTATGCATTTTTATTAAATGAATCCTTTCACTTCTCATTCATTCCTTTTGAAAGCTTATGTAAAAAAATGTAAGGATTGTTCTAATTTTCACTTCCCTTCCGTTCATTTTCATCTTTATTTCCAAATCGATTATCACCGATTAATCATCGGTGCACCATTATTTTGTCGTCCAATTCAAAATGACCTTGTTTCGATTTTCCTATTATATTTCGAAATCATCAAATAGCGACTACCGAATTGCTAAACAATTTTCAAAAACGCAGTAATCTCTAGCAAAATGGAGTTTTTCTCTTCACTCTTTCTCTCGTCCTTTGATTTTCATGGAAAATTCATTAAAACTCAACTTGGTTATAGCGAAAATTCTCTCAAAAATGTACTTTAATTGTAATAATAGGCGAGATTTTATCGTTCTTGTACTCATCAATTTTATTACTAATGTCTTTTCACATCCATTCCAGTTCCAAATTTTAAAAAAATTCTCAGTCGTTTACAGAAATATTGAGTCTTCATCAACCATCATTGTATAATTTTACAGTAGCTTCTTTCATATTTTTTTGCTAATTTTCCAAAACAGTATTTTAGTCATTCCGAAATGCAAATCTACCAGTCATCCACCGTTTGACTCACCCTCTGTTCCTATCGCTGATATTTTCGTTTTTTCGTTCCTTTGCTTACTAACAAATTGAACAAACCGATTCCCTCAAAACATTCAATGATTCTCCCATTACTAATGTTTTTAGAGAACGCGCAATTGCTATCGGAATGATATTTTCTTGGCTCGCTCAATCATGTTTATTAACGAAGACTCTTTGGATGCGAAACTTTTGCAGATTTCGGTGGGCATATCAGACGCCTATTACCGTATTTCAATGTTAAGTGCATTTTATATGCCATTATTTGACTCTCTTCTTTTTTCACGTGATAAAAAAATATTATTATTATTATTGCAATCCGACTACTTTATGTTGAATTTTAAATGGAGGGGGAAAAAGACGCAATTCTCGCATTGGTGAGGCAATGTTCATTACCCGACGACATATTTGATTGCTATCGATTTTAATAGGCGCACAAAATGCATTGTGTGCAATGTGTCATCGGGTAACGAACATTGCCTCACCAATGCAAGAATTGCGTGTCTTTCTCCCCCTCCATTTAAAATTTAACGTAAGTAGTCGGATTGTAATAATGTTACGACCCCATGCTTCAATACCGACGATAGATTTGTGTTTCTTTTTCAGGAGGGGAAAGGAAGAGGGAAAGCGAGAGGGATATCACGCCGTCTGGAATATTTTCTTCGCGGTACACGTATTTTGGGAGTAAGGAAGAGCGTGGCTTGCGCTCGTTAATGAACATGACTGAGTTCTTAACGAGCCGTTCCTATTTGATTTTAAAAAATCTCCATTCCCTATTCTCGTCCCATTGCTGTTCAACTCCTTGAAACATTCTCCAAAAAATTGAATTGAGTGATTTTTAGAAAATTAGAACGAACTCAGTTTTGCGGTTTCGAATTGTTGAATGATTGAATGGTGTATTGATATGGAGATTGGTTTTTCGTTATCCCCTCCTTCCATTTCACACCCGCGCTTCCTCGACTTTTTGCTCGCCTACTTTGTGAGTCTACTTTCGAACCCATTAACTCCCCCTCTTTCTCTGCGTCTTTTCTCCTCTCACTCTCTTATTCCTATTCCATTTTACCTATTTGCTGGGCTAAGTATTGGCGATCCCGAACAATGTGGGTTGGCGCTTGAAAATCCAAAATCTTTGAGTTCAAATCTGAAAATCCTATGTTCCAGTTGATTTTCCCTTTCCAAACTTCATCACAGGATTAGAGATTTTTATGGATGTCAAAAATCAGGTCAGATTTTGCAGTTCACCGAATGATTTGATAGGATATCTTCATTCATTTTATTATGTTTCATGCTCGTTCGCTGTCACAAAAACGAACGCTGTGTGATGCAATGTTCTCTTGACCGAGTCTCCTATCTTCTTCTGTGGATTCATGTTGGACATGCAGAGTTTTGCAGTGATTTGCTGATTTGTTCTGGCCACTTCATTTGTTAGTGAAATGTTTGTTTCAATAATTTTCTTCACTCTCTTAGTTTTGTGTGATCTATGTCGACTTCTCTGCTTCTTGCATTCGCGTGCTCGGGGAATTTGTTTGTTTGTCCACCTCGTTCATTCGAGCAGTTCGAGAGCAGTGCCTCTTGTGCTGCGAGGCCCGAGTCCTTGCGAGTGATGCTATTGCGCATGGACTTCCCCGTTTTTCCCATTGCGTCCCCTCGCGTTTTCCTAGTTTTTCCCTCTTTTTCTCCTTTTCTTCGAGTCGTAATTTCCGGTCATCTCGCCCTGAAAATACGAAGTGTTCTTCATTTATCTGGATGATTTTGTTGAACATTTTAGAATATACGTAAGTTAAATGTATAAAGACTTTGTTTTGGAATGTTTAGATTTTACGCAAATCAGAAAGTTTGTATTATCTTTCTTTAGCGTATGTGTCTGTGGCAATTTCATTCACACGCGTCTACTTGCGTAGTTCCAATTTCCTTGCACCTTCCGCAGCGTTGCTTTCCTTTCCGTTTCCCACCAGACTTTAGACAGGCCTTTCAATTCCAACGAGAGTTTTAGACAACACTTTAAATACGAAGCTTCACTAACTGATAAACAGATTATTCATAATCTCTTCTGAAAATCATGACTTGAAAACTTCTGTGGAAAGTATGTAGATTCAAAGCCCATGTGTTTTTCTCCTTATTGTGTTCGCGTATTTTTCTGCAAAAAAAATGTGTCCAGTTCTCTATTCACTCGACCATTTGTGTTGTGGTTTGCCGGCGGCAAGATGAGCCTATAAAATGGACACCACATTTCGAGGGAGGAAACTAATGGTTTCGGAATGAAATGTGAAATAGGATGCTAGGAAAAGAGATGGAGAGGTATCGAAAGAAAAAGATATCTGAATCATTTATGGCTTCGTTACCTCCTTCTGAATTTTCACTACAAGATGGATTGTCATTGCTTTGAAAGAAGCCAGCCATTTTTCACGATTTTCCACGCTTATCATCGAAAATCATGCATTTTATTGCGAGAGAGAGAGAAAATAATGGCAGAAAAATTTAGAATTTTCTACTAATTTTTGAAGAAATTCGTATTTCTGTTGCAACACCTTCTATACCTAGATTTGTAAGATATTAGTTTTCCTGCAGCGACTAAAATCTTTGCACTCATGAAATATGAAAGTGTGTGAGTTTCTATGAGAGTGACCAGACGATGGATATCCTCAAGAAA
Organism: Diploscapter pachys; assembly: GCA_002287525.1. Lineage (NCBI taxonomy): Eukaryota > Metazoa > Nematoda > Chromadorea > Rhabditida > Rhabditidae > Diploscapter > Diploscapter pachys. The sequence continues at coordinate 87,965 of LIAE01010466.1, read as the reverse complement.
AAGGTGTCGAATTTCGGATTTCGCTCGAAAAAGCCCTGGTACATGCCAAGGCGCAACTACGGACTGAGACTCGGGGTGAATAATCAATGGCACTACGGGAATGAGGCCAGGGTGCAAATGGGCTCGCTTAAAGGCTGAAAGGGAAAGGACTGAGCAAGGAGAGTGAGAGGGAAAGAAGGATCTCGAGCCAGAAATATAAGGGAAAAGAAATGCGAACGAATAAAGAAAATGAGAAATAACGAGAAATAGGGTTAGAGGAAGGAGCAGAGAGGAATGTCTATATGGAGCGAGGGAGTGGGAGGGTGGCTCAGACTCTAGCCCGATCTTGCTCCAATATGTTCATGTGTTCTGTTCTAATGATGCTTGTCTTCCCCACTTTCAAAAATGCAATTCCTCAGATATTCTGTGCCGTACATTGAACTGTTTTCATTTGTCTGAGGATAAGATATGGATGAAATTTTTCATTTCCTGAAAATTGCTGACTATTTTTCGCTCAATCTTGTGCTTGAATCAATGTTATGATGGGAGAAACTATGCTAATTATTGTATTTTCGTGTGAAGACGAAACAATTGGTGAACGGGACGACACATATGGCGCACACCCTCTGCGCCATGCCATTGGGATTGTCTTGCTTATTTCTTTATTTCTTTTCCTCACTCGTCTCATCCAGAAAAAGAACACATCCTTCCCTTACAAGACCAGGCTATGTTCGTCCGATGTTGGGAAGCTGTTGGAGTTGTTAGTTGAATGAATGAATGGAGAAGGGAGAATTTACTAGTTTTCCACCAGTTTTATTTACATTTCTGTGGACTTTCTTTGGCAAAAGCTTAAGCAAAAAGTGTCATTGTTTTTGGGAATTAATATGTCCTCCTATTTTTTCTCCTTGCAAATTTTATTTCATTTCAAGTTTATAATTCAGTTTAAAAATGGAACGTCGATTTTCCATCCTTTGTTTATTCCAGAGTGATTTATGAAAATTGAAGATTTTGACGCCTCTTCTTCCTAAAGAAATGCGTTCAAACTACTCGCAAGTTTGCTACTCTTTGCGTAATTTCGCGCCAATTTTCTCACTTCCCATTTCCCTTACTTTTTCCCCTAGCGTTCATGCAATTGTTTGTCGAACAGCAAAAATGACCTCATTTTTACTTTTCGCTTACTTACAGAAACATCATTTGATTTGAAACTCATCACACTGTTTAGTACGAGTGAAATTAACCTAGAATTTTTCCCAAAGAAATCATGTTTTATTGAAGCGTTCCAAACGTTTTCAAGATTTGCAGAAGAAGTGGGATGTTTTGATTTGGATTCCTCTCGATTTCTTCTCGTTTTGATTTCAAACTTCTCTTCTTCTCTGTCCTCTCTCCAATCCTCCTGCTCTCTACTCGTCCTTGTCTTCTTCTCCTTCATTTCAAAGGGTCGTCGTTTCTCACTGATCTCCTCTGTCTTTTCAAATATCGACTATTTTCATTCATCTCTCCTCTCCTCTATTTCCCTTTCTTCTCTTTCTCTGCCTCTCTTCATTCATTTCCCTCCCTGTGTATTTCTGTTTCTCTTCTCTGAGCTATTTGCATCCCGTTCTGTTTCTCTGCACTCTCTGCATTGCCCCATTCATCCCCTGTGTCTGTCACCTTTCCGATCTAATTGCGGTCTTTCTTTAACCCCGAATAACTTTCTCGCCGCTCCTTTTACGCGTTCACTTCGTGTTTTGACTAATTCAAAACAATCACAATATTTTTACAGATTTTTCTCCTTGAATTTTTGAGATCATTATCATAGTGAAGTTTTACTTTTCTGTAAGAAGAAACTTCAATTTGAACGAATGTTTAAAAGATCCTAACTTTTTCTTCAAACCGTTTCACTCTATCGACTCGATGATTATCACAGTTTTTCGCTCAAATAAAATGATCTTTCTGTCTTCTAGAAACTACACCTTCTCTGCAAAAACACCGCAGCGAGTTTCCCTATCGAACTACCACAATTTTACAGCGCTTTAGTTTCGTTTTCCTGTCGAGCTTTCCTCGGTCAGGATTGTCGAGTTTTAGTCATCGAGTCGATGGATTTGCGGCGAGATTGAGGAACGTACATGAAATTCGGCGTGCTTTTCTGTGAGACGCAGAAAAACTCGCGAATCTTTGAGAAAGATTGATTGTATCACTTCTTTACTCACTCGATTTCCCTTCGCATTTTGTTTCTTTTTGTACAACTCTCTAAAAATTGTTTGGTTTCTTTTCTGTCTCTTGTTTTCTTTTTATCTTTCCTCGTTATTGACAATCATCTGGTCAATCTATCAAATCCCCCTCTTCCCTATCTTCTCTCTTTGACTCACCCATGTTTTCCTCGTTACGCAATCAAAACACTCATCTCTATCATTCCTTCATAATCAACTATCAGCTATCAAAGTCGGTTCTTCATCATATTTGTGGTGTATCTTAGCCGTTTTTTTCTCTATGTTTTCATACATTATTTTTCATGGTTGGTATAATGTTCAATGCTCAATCATTTTTTCACATTCTTCTCCTAAAAATTTGAATGTTTCTGTGAACTCACAAAATTTGCATACAGTTACATAAATTTACAGCTTTGTCATTACCCAAAAAGAATCAGTTATAACAACTTTTTCGCTATGTAAACCAGAATCCAGAATTTCTCTTCGCAGATCATAGATTTTATCGACACCACTTCTCGTGATTATTTTTCCTCGATGAATTTTTGCCGAATTTTCCCCGTCCTTTGTGCGGAAAACCCGTCGTTTCACTTCGGCCCAAGGACATTTTTGTGTCTTACCGCCTATCAATTCTACTATAATTTTCTCAATTTCAACAAAATCGACCGACATTTCCATTCTTCATCATGACGCAATCTTATCATGAAGCCTTGTCACTTGCAGATTTTTCATAACCACGAAATATCCCTCTTATCATGATAAGGGATAGTTACAGAATCTTGTCTGGGATATTTATCAACGGCTTATTTTCGACGTATCATTATTTTTGCATTTGTTGACTTTGTGCTGCAATTCTATTGACCTGCCACGCCCTGCAGAACTGCCGAATCAGCTTTTCATAATCGAGTGTTCCGTTGAAAACGTTGTTTCTCTTGCAACCACTTCCTGAGAACTCATTATGGAGACTAGAGGGAAAAGGCTGTGAAGCAAAGCAGGTAATTCTTCTTGACTATGAAATGTCGACAAACCCGGAGGATACTGGAGCTTCCAGAGCATAGAGAAACTTTTATCGTTCTTACGGTTATTCTAGAACAGCAACATGCCGGCAAATCCCGTTTTTAATGAAATTATGATGCACCTGTACCAGAATTTTCTGAAAGCGCATTGATCTCTCTTCATCTATTGACTTGCTTTCTCTAGCAATCTTTTGCTTCGCGATTTTTGAACAAAGAAGAGGTTATTGCACACCGATTTATTGGTATGTTTGGGGGAAGTCAGTTACGAGAGGGCGAATGGAGGGAGGGTGGAGGAGAGATTAGGTGTGTGCAGGTGAAGTGCGGGTGCAGGTGGAATGGAGTGGAGTCCATCTGGTTGCCTGCCTGTCCCTGACCCGCGTCTCGTCTCGTCTTGTCTTATCTCTATAGCAGCAGCACCGCCAGTCCAGCCGCGGCCATCGAACTCACAGGCAGCAGAGCAGATTCAGCGGGCGCCTAACATCAGCAATCATTATTTTGAACTATCAAAGTGACTTTATCTTGCTCGAAAAAAGCAGGAAACTTTTCTTGAACCATTAATAACTTTTGACATTCTTCCATTTCAACAAACTGAAGAAGAAGAAGAAGTTGTTCAAATTTATCAACAGGGCAACTTCTAGAATTGTTGTAAATTTCTATGATTAGGTTAGATTTAGTTTATTATGGTCTCCGTACGACTGCAAGTCGCACAGAGAAGTAGCTGTTTCCAACTACTTTTTGTGTGCGAATTGCAATCGAACTTATTGACATACAAGATTGTCGGAGGTGGTGGTTCCGCTAGGTGGTCCATCAGTCGGATTTACAGAGGAGGCAGGCTCATCCGTTGTTCCCTCTGTCGAGCTCGGGGCATCCGATGAGGCATCCGACGAAGAAGCCACGGTCTTAGTGGCTTTATTCGGTTCTTTTTGTGCCGGAGCAGCATAGACGACGGACAGTGTGTTGATGGCGAAGAGGGCTGCGATAAGCACGATGCAGATCGACAGACGAGACATTGCGGAATGTTTGACTGCAAGGCATGAGATTAGTCATTTTCTAGACTTTTTCATAATTGACAAGAGTCATTTCATCACTCGAAGGTTTGTCATAATGAGTTGTTCACTTCATCGATTTTGGAAAAATGTTCGTGGAGTTTTCGAAGTTCGGAATGCATCTTTCAGAGTTTTTGCGTCGAAAGTTCATGGGTTCGCCATATTTTGAGGATTTTTCTTAGGTAGAGGGATGCTTTTTCTGGATAACTTTGGAAGCTTTGCTGGTTCGATCGCTCTTGAGAAGGCGAGAATCGGTAATGTAGAAGACTGATTTCCCCGCCTTTTATAGTCCTCGATCTTCTAGTAAAGCACTATCTAATGTTAGATAGGCGAATTCGTGCATTTTATATTTTGAAAGATCGTATATTTTTGAAATTCGAATGTCCAAATCTCTTCATTTTCCGAGCTATCTAGAAATAAGGGAAATCATTATTTCACTATCATTCTCGTCGCGCTTTCATAAAAGCCTTGGTATGGAAATGATTCCTCGTGTATTTGAATATTTTGTAACGTCGTTAGAGGAGAACGCGATAAGCGATTCTGAGCACATCGTGACATCATCAACTCGTAAGAGAGCGTTCATAGTTAGTTGCAATGCAACTAATTGTAAGTCGGAACGCCCCTAATATCTGTCGCGCTCCTCTCGTGTCGCTCTCGACTTGTGCTCATCGCGACTCGCGAGTTGCCATGCCCCTCCCATTTCTGGATCTTCCCCAAGCAGGCAAATAATCGCTTCAATCGAACATGCCAAAAGTCTCTTGACAATCACTCACTCCCCCTCTTTGTCCCTTGTTTTGTGACCTCACGTCATCTTTCCTACTCTGGCCCCACCCATTTATTATCGATTTTCTTCTTCTTCTGAAACCAACATTTTTCCTCCTTTCTCTTCATGACTTCGCTGCAAAGTTTTTGAAATTTGATACCTTTCTTTTTTCGAGACCAAAGAACACGCCGATGTGTGCTGCTCTTTTGATTTGTGAAAGCAATGCGTAAAATATCGAATTTTTCCTTCTTTCTCGATTCTTTTTTTTTCTTCGAAACTATCTCAATTTTTGCTGATCCAACTCCAACATCAGTGCCTCTTTCCTGCTCCCGTCATTTTTCACCCGATCATTCACATTTTGCCCCATTCAACTGACCAAACTGCGGAGTCCTCTGTCCGTTTCCAGGCCGCCAATTTGCAATGCGTAAATTTGTAATTCGCTCGTTTTGTTTCGGAATTTCTAGTCACGGCAAAACCTTTGAGTTTCTGAATTCCTAAATACGCTCTTCTTTTTTTGTAATTTCCATACGAATGCCGTTACTCGTGCGTGATTTTTTTTGACGTAATTTATCAATTTTAAAGTTTTTTTTTTCATTTTCTACAAATTTTTTATCGAATTTTTGTTGCAGAAAAGGCCGGTAGTGAGTGCGCAGACGCATCGGTTCTGGCGTCGAAGAAGTGAAGCGAAAACGCGCCTCGATTTGATCGACCTCGGAGGCCTTCAGGTACAATTTTTTAAAAATTGAAAACATTTTCCTGGAGAAAATAGATCTTAATTCTTCAATGTTTCACGGAAAATGTTTAAAATCCCCAACTCGAGTTGTACACGATTTGATAAAACAACTATGAAAAGTAAAGAGTATTGAAATGCTCGAGAAATATGTTGTCATGCACTACACGGGTCTTGTATATTTCAAAATGCCACTTTACAAAAAGTTCAATTTTTTCCGACAAATGAAATATCTTTCAGGATCGTATCCTTGGCTGCCCCGTCTGATTGTCTCTGTTCGCTCATTGCTTCTTCTCCCCCTGTTCCCCTGTGATGAACTGTGAGTTGAAACATGCCCTGCACTGTGCCGTTCTGCTGACCTGGATCTTCGGATTCGCCTACTTCTGCGGCGTGTTCAGCGAGCCGGACGAGACACAGGACGTTCCCAAAAATCCTATTGAAAGGTAGATTAAAATTTTTTTTTTGAAAATCACTCAAGGATAGAGTTTTGCAGATTTCATTTACACTTGTGGTAAAATTTAAAAAAAACTGAAGTTGCGTTTTATCACCTTTACAAAACCCTGTTGAAGAAACTTTCTTCAGCTCTTTTTCTTAATGAAACTTCAAAAGCCATAAATTGTATGCATCAGCGTTATTTTCAACATGTAACCAAATAACTTTATAATTTTTGATTATTAGCAATCATCACGCCCTGTGATAGCTCTAAAATTGCAATTACGGTGTCGAATTGCACGCTATTTCCTCGAAAGGCGAAGGGGTGATAACTCGATGCAATTATCGCTCATCTCGAGTCTTTTGATAGTGCGAATCGCTCTTTTCACTCGACAATTTATAGCATTTCTTATCAGCGACAAAAGGATTTCCCCTCACTAATTCTAATACGCACATTGTTTGATGAGAGAATGAAAAATTTCAATACGTCTGTAAATTTTCGAGAAATCGAAGGAAGTTTGGACGCTGTCTGATTTTGTATTGTTGATTCTGAACGAAGAAGTTATCGATGTTTACTTTTAAAGAAAAATCATATTTTTAGGAAAAAACCAAGAAATTATTTTCAGGTACGGCTACTTCTGGACGACATTCCTGCTGGTGCTGCGATTGGCCTCTCTGCTCGTCCTGCCGCAATGCCTTTGCAATCTTTTGGGACTAGTGCTCTTCAATGCTTTTCGAGAAAAGGTTAGCAGATTTTGGAAATTTTTAGAAATCTTGAAGATTAAAATATAAGATTATCATTACTTTTCAATAGAATATTCTTGTCTCTTGACATTATATATAAAATGAAGTATTTCGTTTCCTATCTTCGCGAGGTTTTCGAATAGTTTAGTATGATTTAGAGAATTTCCTTTTTAAACTTTTATAATTTAAGGTAGCCCTCAAAGCGGCCCCACTCCTTTCTCCGTTCGTCTGCTTCCGAGTCGTCACCAAAGGAGACTTCCCGCTGCTTGTAAAGGTTGGAAATGTTTCAAAATGTTTACTTTTTCTCTAGTTTATAAAAATTTATTCAAACGCGTTGTTTTTTGCATATTCAAAAGAATTCTCCCATTCATAAAATAGACAAAAGACTAGTAAAATGAAAACATAGCTTGTTTGAAAATGCGAAAGACGAAAGTTAGACTCTGACTTCTCTGATCCGCATCTGGCATAGGGCAGAGACGCAGAGGAGGCTTTTGAATATGAACAAAGTCCACACCTAACTTTTCAGAGGAGATATTTTTTCTGGACATTTTTGAGATCAAGATAAATGCTACACATGCGTGGTTTGATCATTAGGAATTTTGAAAATTCCCATTCCTTGGCAACCCTTTGAAACGACACTTTTTCTCTGAACTTTCCCGAAATAATTCATCAGGCATCACTAATTTCTATGGCAAATACAGTCGACTCTTAGAAATTTGTGACTTTTTGATGACAGCGATGATTTTATTCCGTCTTTTCGGCTGTTTTGAATTAGTCATTTTTGGGAAGGCAGCATGTTGAAGTTCGGAAATGAGAAATATCTGAGAAAAGCAATTCTTATTCAGAAGTGAATTAATCATTGAAATTTTTTCAAAACTTTCATTTGATGTCAGGACTATTGAAATTTCTAAAATCATTGTAAAATTTGAGGTCCACCCAGGTCACAATATCCCGGATCAAGGCGCGCATTTCTTATGAAAAGAAAAGTGACATCTTGAATAATAAACGCGTTTCACTCATGAACGGGGAAACGTCGAATAATATAAACGATGTTGACTATGATCTCTGCCTTGAAACGATAATAATAAAACAAAATGAAAATATAAGCATTTGATGATCTTCAAATACTCTATACCCACTCCAACTTGTAATCTATACTCAATTTTCTGCTAAAGATTAGAGGGGAAACGAAGAAAGTTACAAGCTGGTGTGTGAGCTGAAATTGCGAGATTTTGAAAGATAAGTTACGATGCGAATTTAGGAGAACATCGAAGAGAATATGAAGATGTGCTACGAGGCAGGCATGGAGAACTTCATCTTCGAGGTCGTCACGGACAGAGCCATCAATCTGGCACCCCAGCAGAGGGTCAGGGAGGTCGTCGTTCCTACCAGCTATCGGTTAGTGGAATGTTATTTATTTTGAAACATTCGATGACATTCTTAGCATTTTGATGTGATTTTGCATTACGGAAAGTAATAGAAAGCGCACGTCGTGAAAAGTTTTTGACTATTTTTTCGTTTTTCATTATGTAAAGTCCACTCGACATTTTTAAAGTCGGAAATTTTATGATGTTACAAATCTAATCCTCAAAATTTAAGAATGATATTTGATGCATTTCAAGTGGCGCTCGTCTTACGCAATTTTTGCCCATGAAATTATGCGATCTTAAGAAAAGAACTTGAAAATGGAGTGATTATTTTGTTTGTTTCAGGACGAAAAGTGGTGCTCGATTCAAAGCTCGCGCACTTCAATACTGCTTGGAAGACGACGTCAACATTCTGCAGGTTGGAAAAGGAATTTTGAATTCTTTTTTGTAAAGACAACAAATTTAGGACAATGATTGGATCGTCCACCTCGACGAAGAAACGATTCTCACCACGAATGCGGTAAGTGGACATTTTTTAAAATGAAATTTTAGGGTATTTTTGGAGGAGGAAAAAATGAATTTTAGACAACACGAAAAGAAAAAGTGTCCTCTCGTTCCTTAATATCTTTTTCACGACTTTTCTGAATTCCCGAAATGTTATTCTTCATTTTTAGATTTGCGGAATTTTGAATTTCTGCGAGGACGGGAAGCACCAATTCGGTCAGGGCGTGATCACCTACGCCAATGGGGAAATCGTCAACTGGCTCACCACTCTGTCCGATTCGTTTAGGCAAATTTCATAAGCTTTTCCCCTCATTCGTTTGTGATCTTTCAGAGTGGCAGATGACATGGGCAAATTGCGTCTGCAGTTCAAACTGTTTCACAAGCCGATCTTCGGATGGAAGGGATCTTTTGTCGTTACGCAGGTAGATCATCTTTCCGCTTTCTAAAGATAGTATTTTGGAAATTTTTTTAAAATGAAAAATAACAATTCTTTTGGGTATGATACTTGTCAAATGTTTTGGCATCGATACTGATATCTGCCATAAAGTGTACTTCCATTTTTTAATGAAAAGTCATTTTATTCAAGAGTTTGTAGGTAGCAGCTGAAAGAAGCGTGAGCTATGACCACGGTCTGGAGGGCTCTATCGCAGAAGACTGCTTCTTCTCGATGGTGGCGATGAAGCACGGCTTCACGTTCGACTTCATCGAGGGCGAGATGCACGAGAAGTCACCCTTCACCATGTGGGACTTCCTCCAGCAGAGGAAACGATGGTTGCAGGTAAAACTAGGAATTGCGAAAACAAACTTCAATTTGAATCGATTTCAGGGTATTCTCCTGACAGTGCATTCTCGTCAAATCGCCCTGTCGCACAAACTCTGGCTGGCCCTGTCGCTCTACGCATGGGCAACTATGCCGGTTACGACTCTGCAGGTTTGTAGTTTCTAAAGCAACTCATGTTTCGCCAATTTCAAAGACTCATTCCGCTCATTGTTTTTCTTTCCGAACAGAGACGTGCGGAATGGCATTTTGAGATTTTCGGACTGCAGAATACGGAACAAAATTTTTCTCCTAATTTTCGGAATGGCGGAACGGAATATTCTGCACGTTCTCGTTTCTGAAATATTCATTCAGCTCGCTGACTACCCATTTGGATAGCTCATACGCTTTTTTCTTCTTTATCAAATACTTCACCTTAAAACTGGATGAACTTTGTAGAGAAGCCTTCAAAAGAATCGACAGTTTTATAAGAAGCGTTGAAATTTTCTCAATTTGTGAGAAAAGACGATAAAACTTACAATTATCTAATTTTGCAGGTATTCATCTGCCCCCTGTTCCCTCTGCCACGATGTCTGCCATTCGATTTCGCTCTGTCTTTCGTGGGCGCCGTCAATCTCTACATGTACATTTTCGGTGTCATCAAGTCGTTCTCTCATAAATACAGGTAAATTTGATCTTATTGAAACATTCATTTTTATCGAACGCCCGATTAGAATTCGTGTTGGAAAGAGCTAACTAACTTCATTTAGAATGAGAGTTATCTCTTTTTCTCGCCAAGTTGGAGAGAGAAAAAATGAAGAATACTTTTTGTTTAGAGCACGCTCTTCCCATTGTCCAATTTGATTGTCGCACTTCGATACGCATTTTCAGAGAAAGGAAAACTGTATTGATTTTTGATGTTGCAGGAATTCCACGTGGCGATTGATACTGTACCTGGTGGGAGCCCTGCTGACGATCCCCTTCAACATTCTGATCGAGAACCTGGCCGTGCTGTTCGGAATGCTCGGCAGGAAAGACCAGTTCTACGTCGTCAACAAAGACGTCCAAACTGTTTAATTTGGTAAGTTGGTTGGTTGAACATTTTCACTCATTTTTTTTTTTAACTTTCATGAAAAATTTCATTTTCATATCAAACTTGCGCAAAATCTTGAAATTTTGTTTTAAAAAAATGACTACGAATCTAAAAATTTTTCAACTTATTATTTCTCATTCAAGGGATATATTTTTCAATTTTAGAATTTACGGCTACGAAAGAAACATCGCGAACTTCCCCTATCTACTTCTCATGTCATCCCCTCTACCTGCCACCAATGCACTCAACTTGAATTGCACCAATCATTAATCCACAATTCGGCAGGTTTCCTTTTCATCCATTTTGCGTTGAGATATCCCAAAACCAATAAAATCGCTTTAAACCCCATTCTGCATCTTATTAATTAGTTTCATCCTCTTTTCATTTCCTAGATTTTCCAATTTTTACCTTCCTTTCATGAAATACGTCGTACGATTGATTCAAATCTATTCTACGAGAAGAATTCGTTAAGTTTTACTGAATTAATGCAAAGTTTAGATTTTTCGGAGCATGACAAAATGGGTTACTTATGTTTGTATTTCGTCATGCTCCGAAAAAAAATCTAGTTTTCTCATCAATTTTAGTGAAGTTTGACGATATGACTTCGTTAAATTCATGAAATTCTCATTGGAACAAATTTGCACTGCTCTTTTACGTGTTTCATGGATCAATGCGAAAAGTGATTAGGCGTAGGAATTGATTCCGTTTTTTTTCTGATTGCTCCAATCGATGTTACATGCAACACAATTTGACTGTGAGTGTTATCTACGAGTATCTATTTTATAGTGGAACAATTATCTAATTTTTATGGTCGAACCAAAAAATTCCCGAAGGAAAACTATTTAGTATATTTTGGTTCGATCATAATCAAGAATTGTGCCGATTTGATGAAGAATTATCGTATTTTCCTTAATTTTAATGAAATGTTGAATCCGCTCAGCTCTCTTCCCTTTGAAATCCGAATGATGATACTGTCAAAATCAGATCAACTACTTTGTTCTCTTTCAAAATTTAGTCTTTTCCAAAAAATACAATAATTTAGGTAAGCGTAATTTGTAATTTTTCGTACGGGTAGCTTAATTTAATTCAGAACATTTTTATTACCAAAATCGCCAAGGAAGCGTCATCTTCTAGAGTTAAAGGAAATTTTATTTATTTAGGTTTTGTTCGCAATGTTGAGCTTGAGTGATACTACTTTCCTTTCGTCTTCCCGGTTTATCATAATCATTTCGAGTATCCACAATTTTTTTCGATGTTCTTCCTCTCATTTTGGAAAATTGTTCAGATTTGCAAAGCATAATGTATTTTGCTATTTTCTTTGATCTCGCCCACCTCAGTTTATGTATTTTTGCGAACAATGTCTTTGCTGGCGATTCATAAAAGATTTTTATGAAAAATTCTTCAAACTTTAAAAATGCATGTGTTTACCAGTGACATATCGCAATTCAAACGAACTAATCCATTTGATGTAAGTTTTCATCACAGATTTTTTTGATAATTGATAAAATTTCACCCGTTTTCAAACGATTTTTGCAAAAAAGCCAAGTAAGTAGATGGTTGATTTCCATGAATTTTACAATTTTTTTTCTAAAGTTTACGTTCGCCCTTGCCCTTTGAATGTGGTGAGGAACTTCCAAGTCCTCTGCCACCAATTTTCATTCCCTTTCACATTTTCGGTGACTCGAGGACGAATACTGGACTGCTAAAATAAAAGAGATAAAACCTGATAAATTTATGACATCACAGATGATAAAAGCAATAATCAACTAGGTAAAAATAAATGACCCGTGTTGATTTTAAAGGAAAACGTATTTTGATCTACAAGTCGTAAGGATCAGATAAGTCGTCGAGCTGCATCTCTGTCATCTCTTTGTTTGGAATGATTCGACGGCGCTCCGCCAGAAGTTCGACCAATTTCTGGAGAGAAAAAATTAAAACTTGATCAAGAAATTCAAGATCTGACAAAAATGCTCTTCGAGAAATATTCGAAAAAATTCTATAACAAATGAACACATGTAAAACAACAATCGTACCTTAGCATATCTATGCGAATATCTGAATGGCTTTTCAGCCTCGTCCTTCTCGACGCATCTGAGTCCGTTGTCGATGTTGGCAGGCAGAAGAGTCGGGAAGAAATCAATGAGTTCATGACGAGGCACCAGATCATGAAGCACGAGCACGCAGTTGTCTGGCAGGGGCTGAATTATTCGAGTTGAGAACAAATTTTGCAAGAAAATCAATGAATAAAATATTGGGACAAGTATTTTTTTTTCTAATCATGTCAGTTGTGCTCGCGGTCAATTATGCTTCATGAAAAACTACAGTAAATCAAAGAGCATATGATCAAATTTGAGATTTTAAACTCACCCTTTGGAAGACGATGTTTTCCGCGACAATCAGAGGCATGCAGAGTTTCTTGTAATGCATCACGAACTTCTCTTTGAGCTTCTCCGCGTCGCCGGTCATCAAATAATCGAAGACGTCCGGGTAGATTTGCTAAAATTAAACATTTAAGCGAAAATCTTAATTTAATGTTTACTTTATTAGTCTGCAGTTCGTAGTTGAGCATTTCAATAGGCATTTCACTCCATTTGAACAATTTCCCGAGTCCTTTTGGCGGCTGAGGGCCAATATTCAAACCGAGTTTTCTGAAAAAAAAAAGGATCAAACTTTCCAGAGAAAAAATCGTTCTAATAATTTCAAGCCGATTTTATATTTAAAAAAAAGTGATGAGGTGAGATGAAAAAGATAATGCGTCTTCTGTGAACTAGAAATTAGAACATTTTTCAGCTCTATTTTTCTAAAAAAAAAGCAACTTCTATAAAACGCACATTTTGACCCTTTTCAAATGGATATCAGCGACTGTATTCTGAGCAGCTTCGAGCAATTCGACAGCCTCCTCGTAATATCCATGCAGGTCTGCCAAAACGCCCAGATGAACCAGAGTCAAGTCGCCTGGATCAACAATGTCTGGAAATTGAGACAAATTATTGCATTGCAGGGAAAAATGTGCAACCTCTGACAGCGAGAATGGAGGGGAAGTCTTGGATTCCCGTGAGCATGTCGAAAGGTTTTCCGTTGTGGATGTTGTAGATCGTGTAGATGCAGAACAGACGAACAGCAAGGGACTGAAAGAATGAGCTATTTGCCTCTTCTTTCGTAAATCATAATTAAAAATAGTGAAATCGACGAACTTGGAAAAAGAAGATAGATGAATTTTTGTTGGTTTCAAAGTGATAATATATGCGTTGCTGAAGAGAACTTACATTAGGTTTGAAAGTGAGTGCCTGTCTGGTGAGTGACTCAGCCTCATAGAAGGCATTGTTCTGCCTGGCATGCTCCGCCCACGCACACCAAGCGGGCGAGTTGTACGGGTCGAATGTCAGCGCTCTCTCGAAACACTGGTGTGATTGCGGCTGAAACATAACAAAATTGATGGAATTTACATATTTTCATCAACAAATAAGTACACACTTCTTTTCCATTCTTACAATTTATTTTATTTTTGAAAATGTACGAAAAATTCGTAAGATAGGAAAAATGAAGATATGAAATTGAAAAGAATTACCTACCTTATTGTGGACGAAATAGAAGATGGCCAATCTGACGAGCGCAGCAGCATTCTTCTTGTTGAGTTGCAGAGCTCTGCACAGACAGTGATGCTGCACTGCGTCTGAGCTGCCGCTGTAACGAAGCGCTTCGAAAAGGACTGTCCACAGCTGAAAAGTATTTCTTCCATTTTCGAAGAAGATCGTGGAGAACACAAGTTTGAAGAAATACAGTATTTAAAATGACGATTTCATCTTTTTCGTAAATCATTCTGGAAGAAAAAATGTGGATAATTGCCACAAATTACTATTTCATGGTCTACAAAATGAAAAGTGTCAATAAAATTCAGTTGTGAAGCATTTCATAAATCTTGTAATATCAGTAATCTCTAAAAAAAAAAATAACGAACCTTCGACTTTTCAGCGCTATTCTTCGACATTCCAATTGCAGTCTTCAAGCACAGAGCAGACCTGATGATTCTCATGACATCAAAAAAATCGAAGGGAATTACTTTTCGGCAAATTCCTTGTTGTTCTCCAATTTGAATTGCCTGAGCAGAGCGATAGCCAAATCGTACCAGGACAACACTGAGTTGTGGTTGATTTTCAGGGCAGCCAGGTAGTAGAAAGAAGCTTGGCGAGCGGCAGAAACACGGCAAGTCACGTCCCACGATGGGTTTATCTGGAATTTGCTTCAATTTTGGAAGATAGCTAATTAAAAAATAACATTTCGTAATTTGTTGAAGAAAAGTTACCTCTAGAGACTTGATGAAGCCAGCATTGAAAACAGAAGCCTTCAACAACGCGTCGCCAGCCAGTTTGTAGGCCAAAGAATACGGTGGCTTCTCAGAAATCACATTCCAAAGAAGGTGGAAAATGTTCCTGAAAATAAACTTTTTTCCCTTTGAAAAGTGAAAGATTCACTTCAAAATTAGCTGCTTTTCCTCGGCAGATTTCACACCTGCATATTGTCTGGCATTGATCTGAAAATCGACTTTCGAAACTTATTCTTTCAATCTAAAATGCCTGGATTTCAAGAAGATCGACGACAATGTTTGCCTCTGAAAGATAAAGCCGTTTACCGAAAAAATGAACATTGAGTACCGCTATGATCCTGGTGTTTCGCCTTCCAAATTGCGCACTGCTCGAGGGCCTTCTCGTAGTCCTTCAGCAGCATCAGAACACGAATCAGCGAAATCGCGTGGTGACTGTCCTGAAAATGTCATTGAAAAATAATAAAATGGTTGCAATTTACCGGATCGGCAGTCAGAATCTTCTTGTAGGACTCAGCAGCAGCTTTGAGGTGTCCGTTCTGTTGGTAGGCATAGGCGAGAAGACCCCACCTTTGCATGCAGTTCGGATTCTCAAACATTATCAATTACAAACAGAAAGCGGAAATTCGAGCTCGCTTTCGATTTTAGAAATTCATGTTATGAATTATCAAAATGTTGAACAAAAGTATACCTGGGTAGTCAGCAACTGCAGTTTGTTGATGGCTTTAATGTAGTTGTTCGTCGCCAGGTACAATCTGAGAATATCTTTTTCATTTTTAAGAAGATGACCAAACCTGGCCAGTCTCTCAGTAAGCCATTCTGTCCTGTGCACTTCAGAGAGTGTCTCCAAATATGGCAATCTTTCCAGTGCAGAAGCACCCTTGGAAACGAGCAAATCATCCAGCTCACGGACATATTCAGCGTTCGAAGGCTGACAAATTTCAAAGATCATTTTTGAGGGAAAAAAGTAGTACCGCAAGTTTGACGGATCTCTCGAAGAGCGCTTTTGCCTTGGCTGGATTCTTCGCTTTGAGCAACTTTCCCAGGAGGAAGAAGGCTCGATCACAGTGCACATCGAGCTTGCCTGCCTGAGACATATTCATTCCCTTTCAAAAGAAAGGTAAAACAAATCAAACAGCTTTGAAAACTCGTGTGAATTTTGACTGGAATGAAATTGGGCTAGCGAATGAAACTCGTAAAAACCTTTTAAAAAATCAAAATTTTGACCTCAACCAAGAGTTGCAAGGGACTCTGCTTGGCAGCAATCTTCACTTCAGCAGCAATCAGTTTGTCCTCACACTTCGCGTCCTGAGCGTTGCCCAATTCATCTGCCAATTTCAGCACAGCTTCATCGATTCTCGACTCGGCAAGGGCTCGAGACAAACTGCAAAGTCGAATTTATTTATTGTTTCTGAAAATTATCTACCTTTCCCGCTTTAATTTGCGAGCTTTGTCCTCGGGACTTTCAACATCTTCAGACGGTTCGTCCGCTTTTGTATCTAAAAATTCAAAATAAAACTGCAAAGGAAAAAATCAGTTTTCTTCCAATTTTTGACGAACTGCAGATTTAAGTATTTCCTGCTTACCACTAGGGCTGTCAGCCATCGTGAGGACGTCGAATCAGAAGTTTTGAATTCTAAAAATCGTGAAAAGTCACGGAAATCACGGAAAAAATCGATGAAGAAATTCAAAATAGAGCCAAGCCCCGCCCCCTTTTTCTAACGACATTCACCCCACTGCTCTCATTTTACGCTCTGGCCTATTTTTCCCTCTTCGACCACTCGTTCCTAATTTTCTTCAATTTTCTCTAATTATCCCCCGTCAATTATTTTCTGATTGCCGCTAATTAGTCTAATTTCAGGTAATCCGCAATCATCGAGGACTTCTGCTACAATGTCTGACGCAGAAGGGTGATTATTTTACGAGAATATTAGGAAAAATTTTCAAAAATTCAAAACGTTCTAGAATTTGAACGATTTGGGACTTTCGAGAGAAAAAATATAGAAAATTAATTTAAAAATTGATTTTTTAAAAATAAAAATTTCAGAGGTGAGATTAAAATCCCATCTAATGCCCCGGCTGCTTCGTCTACCATGGACGTTCAGGTAAAAATTCGAGCAAAAACATTTTGCGACCCGAATTCTTCACGTAAGATTGGGAAGGCGTTATCATCAGTGTGAGCCTATAAATTTGAAAAGAGCTTTCACTCGGGAAATGCTTCCAGTCTTTCGTGGATCCCCCGGTCGCTGATTATTAGCCCATTTTCTTGTCTGCCTTTCAACAAGAAATGAATGAGATTTTTCAAAAGTATTTTATTTGTTTCCTTTGCAGTCTGCCCTGAAGGCCGTTCTCCGCTCGGCTGGCTTCGCTGACGGTCTCGCCAAGGGACTCCACGAGGCCGCCAAAGCCCTCGACAAGTAAGCGAATTCGACGAAATTTCTGGAAAAATGTCAAGATCATGAGAAAGTGTTCTCGAGTTTTACAAATACGCACAATAGAAAGAAAGGCTTTTGTCTCCTTTTGCAAAGGTTTTAGATAATTTGTGCAATAGAAACATGCCGACTTGCCACACACGAGACTCCTCGCTGAAACAGTCGAGTCTTGTGTGCCAAAGGAAGCGAACAGTTCTTTCGAAAGTTGGAAATTTAACCTTTTTTCCCAAAATTTGATCCACAATCCTCAGAAAAATGTTCATATTGAGAGAAAAAGTGCATATC
>LIAE01010466.1:20785-60460 GCA_002287525.1 Diploscapter pachys | reverse complement strand
TCTTCGGAAGAATTTACCTTTCCGTTAATGAAATCGTATTGTCGTTATTCCAGAAAAAGTTACACTTTTCCAACAAATTCGATCAGACTAGGTTAATTTAAACAAACCAATACCTTCCAAGATGCAACAAGAGCTTCTTAGAAAATTTCTTTGCATGCAGCGGAGTCTTCGTAATGACAGCATAAAACATAACCAAATGTAACGGAAGTCCGAAGAATATCGTAAACCCGTGCATGAAGTAGATGTAGAGTACGGGACGAGCAAACTTCTCGTCGGTGACATTCATGCTGGTGAAACTCGCACAGAAACTCGACTTGATAAACTAATCGATTTTTTGGCAGTTTTTCAAACTGGTGGGTAGATTCGAAGAAAACTGAAAACCAGCTGCTATTTGAAATTGTGATATTAGGCTTTTGTTAAGTAGTAAATTCGATAATCTTGTGCTTACCGCACTAAGTTTTTTTTTTCGATTTTTGAGTTTTTGGTATTAATATTTGAATCTATTCGCTGGTTAGAAATCTTTCGCAGTTGCAGCCTGACTTGGCGCTTTTCCCATATCACACACCTGCTGTTTTAGTGCTCTCTTTCTCTCTCCCTATAATCCCTCGCTAGAGGGATGATATCATACTCTACCGTGCCTAAAACTGCTCTTTCATCGGACAGGACAGAACACGACTGTTGTTATTTTTGTCCCATTCCTAAAGATGAAATAAAGTTTCAAACTCGACTAAGGCTCAATTCAATTCGCATGGACAATAATAGTGCCGGCGATAGCACCCGAGAAAGAAACCAGGGCGAAAAATTCAAAGCTTTTCCGTGGCCTGTCATAAGGGATGCACGGAATCGAATCCAGACATTAATCAATATCCGGATCCCATTTTTACGGACCGCGTACAACTTTGGTCGCAATGCATTTTCAACAGTGAAATTCATTTGGAAACGTCGCAATAATGATTTGGAACAGTGCAGCGTTATCTACCAAAGATTTTGATAAATAACTTTACGCACCCTTCCAAATCATGTTGCGACATTTCCAGAAAAGCGTTGTGTCATTTTCATGTTGCGATAATTCCAAAACTTCTTTCAGTTACAATTATCCCTCACCACTTTTGGATGTATTCGAGAGTTGTCTGTATCATGTGTATTGAATAATTATTACTTCACGGTTTTTATTGAAAGAATAATAACTTTAGATGAAATCAATGATAATCATATCACCAAATTATTTAATTGTCGACGACTGGCAAATACTCAAAACATGAAAGTCATTCCAATTTATAACTAATAATTAATACAAAGTTTTCTACAATTTGAACATCAATAACAGGTAGAGATGGGATATCGAACTAAAGGTTCCTTCTCTTCAGAGGGAAGAATCTTATCATTGTACTGTAGTCGCGTATATAGATTCGGTTATTCGAATATGCATTCAGCTGAGAAGACAGCAATCCTTGTTAGTACGATTAGTGAGTGTTTTCTTTCCAGCACTTTCGCTGGTCGCAGGCAAGTTTCTCAATATTCCCACTCCTCGCCATTTATTCTTTTGTGGATCGTATTCCTCGATTGAATTACAAAAACATAGACATGGGAATCCTTGAAATCTAAATTAACAATTATTTCGTACAAAGATATGCAAATCTCAGCTCACCCTCCGATTGCATACAGTTTCCCGTTAGCGACAATGAGCGAATGGTAATATCTTGCATAATTCATATCAGCGATTCGAGAAATTCGACTGTTAACTGGAACTGAGTGGTCGAAACACATACAGGATTTTACTACATTATCATTAACTACAAATCCGCCACTAAATATATAATGATACATTTATATCATACAAAATTAAACGACTTTATTCCTCCAGTTATGTAAATTTTTCTATTTAGCGATGCAACTCCGAATGAATTTGATATTTCTGAAATCTCTCCGATTTCAACCCATTTCCGTTCATCGTCTGATAATCGATATATCTTTCTACTTTCACCACTATCAATAACTGAATATCTATGATTACAATAATGCATATGCTATAATATGACCGTATAGAATTCCATCGCATGTTATTGTTTGAACACTACTAATTGGAAGAGGAAATGCAGGTCCTGCTTGCCATTTTCCATCTATTTTATCTATTAAAACCTGAATTAATTATTTCATGGACTTTCATTCGATCTTCTTACATCAACTCGACTCGTATATCTCCATGTTTTAATAGGATCCTCTCCACCCAAATAATACAATTTATCTTTGTAATAAGCCACAGATGCACCACTACGCCATTCAGGAGGATCTGGACCTGTATAATTCTTTGAATCGATCATTCATGGATTTATTGAGCAGACCTCTTGAAATTTGTCGAGTATTCAAGTCAAATACTTCAAATGATTTCTTTCCATTGTTAATTCCAAAAATCTGAAATCGGATAAATTATCAAAAAATAACGAGCATAAGAATTTACCTTACTCTGTGTAGTTGCTATTTGAAATGGCCAATAACAATTGTGGAATTTTGTAATCTCTTCGACTGAGCAGGTATATGAATTGAGCAAGCATATTCTTCCTTCATATTGTTTATCATTATTTCGATAGCAAACTAAATTATTATGAAGCGTTTCAAGATTTCTGACTTAGCTTTCAACATAGTTTCTTACAATAGAATAAAATTCTCCTCTCGAGCGCTATCGGCAAATGTTCCTTGATTATTTGCATCATTCGCTTGTTAGTCCAGGCCAGTTGTCTCAGCTCTTTGGATTCGGGATATTCGCAGATCAACAATATAACTTCGACTGGTAAATTGGCTAACATCTTTGTTAAGTCGTGGTTAAGAGACCTGAACAATCAGCATAGTATTATTTCGAAATGGAAATAGTAAAAGAATATTGATTGAATGAGAAAGTCTGGAATTAATGAGCTTGAAATTGATCATTGAAGAAAGGAGAATGGAGCTACTAAATTGATGCTTCGTAATTTTATCAAACTAAAAATCAATTCCTAAAACTTGAAGATAGATACTGAAATAAAACTATCAGTGTATTTACTCATCGATTCGAAATGACGCAAATGCACATCTCGTATCACCAAGTTAATTGAAAATGCATTCATATGTATCTAGGTTACGAGCAGATGTTTAACACAGAATATAATTTGAAAATATTAATAACATCGATCTTGGATGAACTCAGCAAAATATCATGTCGAATACATAATACGAAGATTATTTTATGGTTGTTGCAGATATATGTAACCACCAGAAATAACTTGATTGGATGTTTCACCTGACATACAAATATGAGTCCATCGTGATTTTCGAAAATGTGCTTGCACTCTCTAGTTATAATAAGTTTCTAGATCCATGAGTCTGATGTCCAGAAAAAGAAACTGATTCACGATTTCATTTTTAGGGTTCTAGAAGATCGACGATATGCATTCATCAGATGATAGAAATATTTCACAAAATCTATGAAGCGAATTTAGAGCATATCAAAGCCACCATTTACAGCTCTACTTTTTCAACTTCCAAAACGACTATTGCATCAAGAAACATACGCGACTGACCATATAATGATTTGTACCTGAAATCATCTCGATTCCTTAGAGTTTTACAATCTTTCAGTGAATTTAGTCATTGAGCGAATATCATTTCATTCCGTGTAGTTCAAACCTTTTTCATCGAGTCCAGAAGTAAAACATGTAACATTTGATTTAAAACAAAAACAAAGTCTAGATATTTTAGGGAGAATTGGAAAGGCATCGATGGAACGGAAATCACGATTTTTCTGATGAAAAGGTAAAACACTAGACTTTTCAGAAAAGTCTATCAAAATCAGGGGTTGCTAGGAAGTTTCGTTTACAGTAACGAAATCGGGTCTTTCGGCTCTTTTCTAGGGTTCGAAACCGACACAGATGTCTCAATATTTCTGCTTTGCGAAAATTCTTTATTCCGACTCCGATATTGGTTCCGGATTTTGTTGAAAGTCCGTTTCGTCAATGCTTGATCAAAGTAGTGACTCGTTTTAAATAACAAGCCTGACAAAAACAAAGCCTGATGGGAACGAATAGATTAATTCAAAATTAGCATTGCCCAGAGACTCTTCTCGATGCTTAGATGCGAAAGAGCGTGAGAAATAAAGAAAAGCGAATGTCGATCAAATTTGAATTTGTGAATGGAGGATTTTGGAAAAAAATAGAATGATCTTTATCCATTTTCGGCTGTTCGACACCTTTTCAAGCAAATCTTTCAGTCAAGGCATGATTTGAATAGAATAATCTCACCCTTACCAAACTGCATATCTATCCTTAGATATCTCACCCCTGATCTCTATAAATACCCCGCTCTATCAGTTAATAAACACTTTTACTCACGCCTTCCATAAGGCCACTGCTTGCTCGTGCCCGTTCACTCGTCCTCTAGTGGCCGCAATGGCGGTATGCTGCGTTCAGGAATGGTCAATTCGGAAATGCCGCAATGTGTCAACATGATGAGATACACTGAGAGAAAGCCACCCGCGCGCCTCTCGTGGGTAGCTTTCTCTCATTGTTCATCAAGCTGCGACTTTTTCGAATGACCTCGCAAGGAGTCGGCTATCACCCTGTATAGATCGTTTCTCGAAGTCAGAAGTCCCGTATTTGCCAACTCCTTGCCAGGAATGTACGGACCCGGACATTAATTAATGTCTGGGACTTATTTTAAATTATATAAAATTTAGCTTCCGTGGCTGGCTACCATAGCAAACGCAATTCTGAGGCTGCTAAGGATAAACGTCAACAACCACCACAACAACGACCACAACGACAACTGTAACAACAATAACCATCATAACACGAACGTTATAGTGAACGTGGCCTACGCTGTATTTCCTAAAAACAGTCCTAGGGAGGACGATCGTTAGAACCCCCTTGCGACCTACCTCTTATATTTTTTCGTCTGACGAAAGTGCTCTCTAGGTCTGGAAAAATTGCAAGGACTCATAGAATATTGAACAAATTGTTTGAATACTTTCGATAATTTGATAGCCAATTTGGAAAATCAAAATCGCATCGTTTACCAGTTGTTCCACTTAAAAACGCTCATATTTAAGTTTTCAGGTGTGTGCGTGTGTGTGATTGTGTGGCGGGAAGCGAAGTTCGTCTACCTCCTCGTGGTGCTTCCTGGATATCTCTCAAAGGATAACTGAACGACGGACAACAATCTGAAAATCTCAAAATATTTTCAAAATCATCTCTGAAGTAGACAATAAATCATGTATTTAACTAATAAATGAATGGTTCAAAAGTTAAAGAGATTTTCATAACCATGCATGCTCTAACATGTTCATCTTTGCACTTATTCATCTTTCGGATAAAACTACGAAGAAGCATATCGTTTATGTTATTTGATTTTTTCCTTGTTAATACCTTGCAAAACAGCTTAATGAAAAATTAGTACATATTTCAAGCGTTGTCCATTGCATTATTCGATGAAGCAGCGAAATGCATGAAGGGAAAAACTTTTAAGACAACTTCATGAATCAGTATGCACTAGGATATTCATTATCAGCGATTCGAGAAATTCGATTGTTAACTGGAACTGAGTGGTCGAAACACATACAAGATTTTACTACATTATCATTAACTACAAATCCATCACTAAATATATAATGATGCATTTATATCATAAAAAATTAAACGACTTTATTCCTCCAGTTATGTAAATTCTTCTATTTAGCGATGCAACTCCGAATGAATTTGATATTTCTGAAATCTCTCCGATTTCAACCCATTTCCGTTCATCGTCTTATAATTGATATATTTTTCGGCTATTTTCTCCATCAATAACTGAATATCAGACCTAGGGAGAACTTTAGTCAGACGAAAAAAATCTATGGGGTGGGTCGCAAAGGATTCTGACGATCCTCCTCCGTAGGACTAATCAAAATCGGTCTTATTAACATTTTAAAATATATTCGGTGCTAAACATCTGCTCGTAACCTGGATACATATGAATGCATGTTCAATGAACTTGGTGATACGAGATGTGCATTTGCGTCGTTTATAACCGATAATTAAATGCACGGATAGTTTTACTTCAGCATGTATCTTCAAGTTTTAAGAATTGATTTTTAGTCTAATAAAATTCCGAAGCATCAATTTAGTAGTTTCATTCTCCTTTCTTCAGTTATCAATTCCAAACTCATTCAATCAATATTCTTTTACTATTTCCATTTCGAAATAATACTATGCTGATTGTTCAGGTCTCTTAACAACGACTTAACAAAGATGTTAGCAAATTTGCCAGTCGAAATTATATTGTTGATCTGCGAATATCCCGAATCCAAAGAGCTGAAACAATTGGCCTGGACTAACAAGCGAATGATGCAAATAATCAAGGAACATCTGCCGATAGTGCTCGAGAGGAACATTTTATTTTACTGTAAGAAATCATGTTGAAAGCTAAGTAAGAAATGTTGAAACGCTTCGTAATAATTTAGTTTGCTATCGAAATAATAATAAACAATATGAAGGAAGAATATGCTTGTTCAACTCATCTACCTGCTCAGTCGAAGAGATTGCACAATTCGACAATTGTTATTGGCCATTTCAAGCAGCAACTACACAGAATAAAGTAAATTATTTGCTCGTTATTTTGAATAATTTCTCCGAGTTTAGATTTTTGGAATTGATGACCTAAATAAATCATTTGAAATATTTGACCTGAATACTCGGCAAATTTCAAAAGGTCTGCTCAACAAATCCATGGATGATCGATTCAAAGAATTTTACAGGTCCAGATCCTCCTGAATGGCGTCAATGGGCATCTGTGGCATATTCCAAAGACAAATTGTATCATTTGGGTGGAGAAATTCCAAATTCAGAGGAATATACGAATCGAGTTGATGTAAGAAGATCGAATGAATGTTCATTAAATAATTTGTTCAGGTTTTGATAGATGGAAAATGGCAAACAGGACCTACATTTCCTCTTCCAATTAGATGGGCTCGAGCAATAACATGCGATGGAATTTTATACAGTCACATTATAGCATATTCATTATTGTAATTATGAATATTCAGTTATTGATGGTCGTGAAAGTAGAAATATATATCGATTATCAGATGACGAACGAGAAGGGATTGAAATTGGAAAGATTCCAAAAAGACGACATTATTTCGGAGTTGCATCACTAAATAGAAGAATTTACATAACTGGAGGACTTGAAGGATTAAAGTCGTTAACTTTGTACGATAAATAATGTATCATTATATATTTAGCTTTGGAATATCCAAATCCTGTCTGTGTTTCGACCCCTCAGCTCCAGTTGACAGTCGAATTTCTCGAATCGCTGATATGAATTATGCAAGAGTGAATCATTCACTTGTTGCTGCTAACGGGAAATTGTATGCAATCGGAGGGCTAGTTAATATTTTCCATATCTGTATACGAAATATCTGTCTATTTAGATTTAAAGATTTTCACCTTACAATTTTTTGGAATTCAATCGAGGAATACGATCCACAAACGAATAAATGGCGTGAAGTTGGAAAATTGAGAAACTTGCCTGCGGCTGACAAGAATTGCTGCCTTCTCAGCTGAATGCATATTCGAATAACCGAATCTATATACGCGACTACAGTACAGTGATAAGATTCTTCCCTCTGAAGAGAAGGAACCTCTAACTCGATATCCCATTTCTACTTGTTATTTATTATATTCAAATTGTAGAAAATTTTGTATTGGATATTAGTTGTAAATTGGAATGACTTTCATGTTTTGAGTATTTGCCAGTCGTCGACAATTAAATAATTTGGTGATATGGTTATCATTAATTTCATCTAAACTAATTATTATTTCAATAAATATCGTGAAGTAATAATTATTCAATACATATGATACAGACAACTCTCGAATGCATCCAAAAGTAACGAGGAAAAATAGTTGTAACTGAAATAAATATTCTTTTAATATTTACTCAAATTAAAACTTCTTACTCTCTCACCTTCTGAGTATGTTTCATTTGAATGCGAGGTAACATTCGGAACTCAACAAATTGTTCAAGCAATCCAAATATTCGTTCATTAGCACACTTCTTTAATTCCTGTTATCTTATTTCCAATGCTTTTTCTTTGATAAATCTAAACTAATAAATTTATCTTGAATATAAGGAAATATTCACACGATTTATTTCAAAAGTTAAATATTGAATACAAAAGATTCAGATAAAGTGTTTGTTGGAAAATTAAATAATATGGAATTGTGAAGTGCCCATACAAAATAGCTTCCTTTAAACGGCAGTTCCACGCTCCAAATCGTCCTGAAATTTAACTAATTCAGAAAAAACATCTTTATCACAGGATGATGAAAAATCGATCATCTTATTACTGTACGACTATTCTGTCAATAGAAAAATCAATAATTTCAAAATTATTGTATTTTTGAAAGGGATAAAAACTGTTAAAACAAACCCGAATATCCTCTGTGTACTTGCCGTAGAACTTCTCGAGCTTCTGGTTGAACTTCTTGTTTCTGTCGTTGATGTAGTCGATGGGTGCATCGGGGTCGAACATGCGACGGCGATGGAATTGCTCGCGACGCTTCGCTCTGTAATATTTCGGAATTAAACATTTATTCTAGAACAAGAATGATTTCGACTATAATGAAATTCTAAAATAAATTAAATATCTATAACTAGAATGCCCTTTTGTAAATTCTGATTTTCTTTGTGAGAAATTTGGCTTATGAAATACCACTAGATGGATTTTTTCCATAAATAGGGTAGAAGTATAGGGATGGATAGGCTAGTTTTGTGTTTATAACTTTTTTTTATCATGATGAGAGGATCATTTTGATACCAAATATGGTATGGTTAGAATTAGAATAACATGCCCAAAAATGAACATTTAAGCTATGCATATCATATTCAGTATTAAAATGATCCTCGTCGTGGTAAAACCCATCTAGTGGTATTTTCATTAGGTCAAAAATTCTAGAATAAATATCATTTAAGGAAGAAATTCTTGCTCTAGAAGGAATAGTAAAGTTTATTTTAGAATTATAGGGTAATAATTAAAAAGTAAAAAAGCAAAAAAAAAACATACTGTCCCATGACATCCTTGCTGAGTCTGTCCATGGCAGAAGTGGTGGGGTAGTGACTGCCCTGAATGAGCGTGTTCGCGCTCGGATAGAACTGCTCCGCCCCGACCACTTCGCGCATCTTCTCGTACGAATTCGTGTCCGGCTTGAGTGAGGAAGTCAGACGCGAATATTGACGCAGAGTCATCTCTTCGTAGGCTTAAATTATAAAAGGACGTAATCATCATCACTCAAAAAATCAATTCAAAAGTTTAGCATGAATAAAGGGCGCAGAATAATGAAAATGTGATTGAACTTTTCCTCAGACAATCTCAAAATAGCTGTCTCTTTGTCATTATGCACACATGAAAATAATTAGACTGGAACTAGCATTCGTTTCTGCTAAGCTTTTCTTTAATACTGAAATTTTATGAGAAATAAAAACATACAAGAGAAGCCCTGGTCGGGATTCTTCTTCCTCTTGCGTTTGAGTTCGAGTTTCTCAGCCACGTCTGCAGGCATGTTCAGCGCCTTGATTCTGTCGTAGTCGAGGCCCTGCTCTTCCGCTTGCTGAATTTACAGATTAGTAATAAACATTTTCAGTTTTCTAAAATGAACACCTGTTAAAGATAAATAAATTTGAGCATTTTCGTGGATCCCTACCGCAAGAAAATTCGATTTTCATCAAAAGACGCATAGAGTAAACAAATCGTTGAATTTTCTACCGTATTATGCAGGAATCATAGAATCACAATTTTTTTATTCCAATACAAATTTAGGGAAAACCCCCAACCTTTCTTTCCTCCATCTCCTTGAGCTCCCACTCTTCGCGATTGCGTTTTGCTTCGTGGCTCTTGGGCGCCTTAGTGCGTCTGTCCTCTTCAACCACCTGCTCGTGATTCTCTTTTCGAGCTTGTTGCTGAAAATACAAATGTTTGAGAACAAAATTTTGAATAAAAAATGAATTTTAAAAATCAGATCTGGCAATCTGATAATAAAGATTCTCATGTTCTTGCGTACATTCAAAGTTACAACATCTTTCGAAGAATTTCAGGATCTTGGGCGATGTTCCAAAATTTACGGAGATTCTCGCTACAATTTGTTACAAATCGCTCCAGACCCAGAATTCTATTCCGAGTTCTTTTCCTAGGAAATGAAACTTCTCACTCACTCTCAACTTGTGGAGCTTCTTGAACCGTTCGTTGAAGTCGACTTTCTCCTTCTTCTTTGCCGGCTCACCGCTTCCAGATCCGGACGACTCGGGCATTTCAGACATGATTGAAGATCCCCAATCTGAAAAACTCGTGAAATTTAAATTTAGAAGAAAAAGCATGTAGATATCTCAATGTCAGCGACATTTGTTTAATAGTAAATCAGGAAAATAAGAAAAAAAACTTTATTCTGACGATAAATCTGAGCATGACTCGGAAAATGTACCGGTAATTTGAGTTCGTTCGAAAGTTTATCAAGTCGGAAAAATAAGAGGAAAAGATATGTTCGATTCGAACAATATTTTTCCCGATTTGATCATTAATAAGTGTAAATTTAAAGAAGGACCGACAAAAATCGGTCTACTCTTGAATTCCAAACAACGATGCGTAAATTTTTCATGAAAAGTAGAGGAAATACGATCTAAATATTTGACGCATCTTCTAACAACAATCAACAAGCAATTGCTAATTCTAATGAACCTAGTCAGCTATTCAATCAAGGAACGAATGCAAAGCAAAATTTCCAATAAATTCACCGAAAAACGAAAAATCACTGCTTATTGGACTCGAGATAGTCCTTGGCCTCGTTGATTTTCGCTGCCAAATACGGCGAGCCACCTGAATTTTATCATTAATTAGATAAAAATAAATAAATATAAATATGAGTTTTACCTCGATCGGGATGGTTGACGATCATGATTCGCTTGTGAGCCTCCTTAATTTTCTGCGGCTTGGCTGTGGGTGGCACTCCCAAAATGAGGGACGCCTCTCGACGGCTCATTTTTGGCTCGAAACCTCCACGATAGTACTTGTCCAACTGAAATATCATTATCTAGAGAAAATAAATATTTTCGAAATTCCATGCATTTTCTCAGAAGTCATTATCAAACGCTAATTTTTAACAAGCCAAGAACAAATCACATTGAAATCGTCGCTATATACATGGCCAAAATCTCTATTAGTAAATTTCTGGTAGATGATATGATTAAGAGGAGGGACTCACAACGCCAGCCGCTCCGGGAAGCGATTCGAATCCCTTCTTGAGAAGAGCCTGGTTGCGCATCACGTAGCGAGCACCGAAACCGGCCGCTGCCAGACCCAATCCGGCCAAAATCAAGCCGCCTGCCTGGAATTCGAACGAAATTATTATTGTTCACTCGTAGCTGTTCGAGAATAATTGAATATGATAAGTAGTTAACCGGGAATTAACTCACCATTACAGCTTCTGAATTATTGCGTCACTCCTCTTCTATCACCTCGTCCAAAATCTGGAAAGGAGAAATGAATTACCTGAGATATAAAAATGAAATTTTAGAATAGATTGAAGAGTTCGCGGCATAATTATCGTGACAATTGATCAATTAACGAGGAGAACAAATGTCACGAGAGAAATACGAAAATCGATCGATTATTGGCAAATTGCAGAGAAGGAACGAATTTTAAAGGTGAAAGTAGGCGGGGCCGAGACTCTGCTTCAAGGTCAGATCCAAATAGGGATGGCAGAAAAGGGGCAGCTCGAAAATTTGAAAAATCGTGAAAAAATGAAGAAAAATAACGAAATGAAGGAGCATTTTCCGATTTCTCTGCCGTATCTAGTATTCGCCTACTCTCTCACACATGCATGACATGACGTGTAATGTTCGTGCAAAGTGGGAGTGAGAGAGCATACCGGGGTGAGAGAGTACAGAGAATAAAAGGAGAAGCCGGGTGACTGAGCTGAGCTGGTTGCTGCCAGCCGGCCGGCGGGTGTCAGGACAAATCGACTCTGCCCTCCTTCCTATTCTTCACCCTTTGTCAAGTCAGACACGCAGAGTCTCTATTCCTTGTTCCCTCATTTGTGCAGTGCTGTTTTCTGCCAACAGGCTTTGAAATCGTCGTCGATTTATCGTTGGAATCTTTCGAATTTCCCGATCCCTATCTCGATTTTTCGAAATTTTATTTCCCTGCTTCTTCTCCTATGTTTATGGGTAGGAATGGGATAGAGACGCAGTGTTGAAAACGATATTTGCTGACCGAAATTGGATGTGTCTCTCGTCGTTCCCCCTTTCCTCCTCTTCTCTTCTTTATCTCTTCTTCTCTGTCTCCTCTCCAATTCACCCGCTCTCTCACTGCCACGTATCTATCGTTCATCAATTCACTATTCGTTCTGCATTCATTGAATTCGCGCGCTTCAGCTTCCAAAATTTATGAATACGGTTCTTCTATTTTTGCTTTATTAGAAGTCCCATATTTTATTTGAAAAGCTCGCTATTCGGACTTCATCTCATAATTTCTCTGGTTGAAGCTTTTGGAATTTCTTTCTTTTCGATTACTTTGAAATTTGTTCATTTCTTCGTTTTAATTACCCCCCAATTAAATCCGTTAATTTGTGGGAAAAGTACTATTCAGAAGTCCGACGAATTAAATCAGTTCAATTGACTGGCTGGTTGCTCGTCTTGCTGATTTGCTTCAGCCTTCACTCCTTCATCGATGGCTGTGAACGGCGTGTACATCGTGCTGGGCGAGGCCAACTCGGTCGTCGCTCTGCTCAACAAGGCTAGGAGGTCGGATTTTCACGATTTTTAAATGTTTTTTTTTTTTTAAAGAAATAGACGAAAAGTAGGGCTTTCGGTAGAATTTGCGGACTACTTGTAGAAAACTTTCAAGGAAGGTGATACTTCTCGAAAAAAAAAGAAAGATATTCTTTCTGCAAAATGGAAAGCTTTTTTTTCTCGAAATGACAATAATTAGCATACATTTGGAGGAGAAAAATAAAAGATTTGAATTGTGTGTCATTTCTGAACTCCATTAGCCACACCCCTCCACATGTGCAGGTGAATAATGATGTGCATTGCAGGCAGTATCAGTTGTCGCACCAGCCGCCTTCGCCCGAAGACACGGAACCGCTGTTGAGGAATTTCGCCGATCTGAAGGAGGTCCTCAATCAGGTACATTTCATTTTATATGACTTTTAAGAAAGTGTTTTAAAGATGCACAGAAAAATCATCATTTTGCATTACAGTGAATACATTCTATTTGTTTTTGTTTTAAATGATGAACATTTCAGAATCTTTATAAAAGATTGATTGTTTGCAGGTGGCTGACTTGAACGACATGAACCCGATCACTTTTCTGTCTCCATTTCTGGACGTGATTAGGGCGCAGAACACGAACGGTCCGATCACAGAGGCCGCACTCGCTGCCATCGCCAAGTTCCTCAGCTATGGACTCATCGATGCTAGCAGGTTCGTTTTTAATTGACGGAGGAAAACTCACAAGAGACAAGACAAGTATCAGAAGGAGAGAATATGAATAAAAGGCGTTAGGATAATGAGCCTACTGTAAAATCCACCTTTTCTTTCTAACTAATGCAACCTCCGAAGAAATGAGATTTTTTACAGTTGGCCAGAGTTACCTGGGTATGCACTTTTATATGCGAATCAGTTTCGATTTTCTGTTATATCACCTCGAGAAGTTTCAGTCTGAAAGCAGCGAACGCAGTGGAGAACATCGCGGACGCAGTGGTTCACACCAAGTTCATCGGCGGGAAGAGTGCAGGCAGCGACGAGTGCGTTCTCTACAAGATTCTACATGTAAGTATCCGCTTTCTTCTAATAAAAACTTGTCAGTTAATTCTTGTTGGAGTCGAGGCTCTTTTAAACTTCTGGTAGTTCCTCACAATTTCTAAATTTAGGAGAAAAAAACGGCAAATATGTGAGAGTAGGGAAAAATATAATAGTATTAGATAGCGAAAAATTTCACCGGTATTTAATAACCTAAATTTATGTTTACTCATTTACCATCAACTTTATACTCGAATCGCACCGACAAGACTCACCGATTCTTTTCAAGGGTTCAAGAATATGAATGTTCAATATTTCAGGTGCTGCGTTGCCTTCTCCTCTCCCCTCCAGGTTCGCTGCTTTCGAACGAAGCCATGTGCAACATGATGCAGAGCTGCTTCAGGATTGTTTTTGAGCAGGTAAAATTTAAAAAAAGTCATTTTATTAAAGGTTTTTTAAAATTATTTATTTTGAAGCATTTTCATTTTTGTCTGAATTGACGATAAGCATAAAATCCCCTCAATTTATTCAATTCCGAAAGAAGGAAGATCAGTTTTCTTCATTCTTCGAAATGAATTGCCGATTTCTAGAACCTGTCTCTGCTTCTGCGAAAAGCAGCAGAAGCGACGCTGGCCGACATGACGCAGCTGATCTTCACTCGACTGCCCACTTTCACCGAGGACATCCGACATCCATACATTAGGAAATTGGTGTGACAATTTGCTACGGAAAACAAAATAATTTATTGAAATTTTGCAGGTGAAAGGAGCGCACGGCGAGAAACGACAGAAACGAAGAAAGAAGCGCCGAGAGACGGGAAGTCACAGCGAGGTTGATGTGGGTTTTCTTTTAGATTTCCTTCAAACGTAACTTCTCTCGAATTTACCGGGATTTCATTTATCATTTTTCCTTACTACTTCTCGACTATTGTATTTTTCAACTAGATTTCTTCTTGTTTTTCTAAGAAAGGAAAATTCAGGAAGACATTGAGTTGGTGCAGCCGACCTCCGCTGCTGTGGCGAGTGAGCATCAGAAAGAAGAGCGGATTGAGGATGAAGCTGGAGAGAAGACGCAACTGCTGCAGGCAGAAATGGAGGAGGGCAGACAGACAATACAGACAACGCAGGTCGAGAGGCAGCCGTCCATGCCTGAGTCTGAGACGAACGCGGAGGTCTTGGGTAGGGCAGGTTCGCATATTCTGTTGGTCAAAATTCGGATTTTAAAAATGAAGAAAAATTCTAACGTTCTTTCTCGTCTTTTTTAGAAACTAAGGACGAGAAATTGAAGATTTGATGAATCACGAATTTTCAGGCTACGACATGGTGCTGACGACAGATTCTGTATGCGATACAGTGATCCATCACGAGAAGATTGCTGAGGACAAACCAACTAAAATCGAGAAAGGCGAGGAGGCTGACAGTGAAAGTGAAGCTGAGGTGGGTCGGATGGTTTTTGACGAAGGAAAAAATCAAAGGCAATCGGGAATCCTACAATTTGACAAATTGTATTTATTTTTTAAGACTAGAAATTATTGACAAACGTTCTCAACTTTGCATACTCTCCTTCAAGCTGCAAGGTTACGAGAACTCTAGATGATCAAAACATTACATTCAATGGCTATCTTAATTTTTTTTTCTAACTTGATTGATTATTTTCTAGGATATCCGCAGTCTGCGTCAGAAAGAGCGTCTCGAATTCACATTGAAGGAAGAAGTGACCGAAGGAGAATTGGCGACTGCCACTGAGCCCGCACCCGAGCAGATGCCTTACGGCCTGCCCTGCTGCAGAGAGCTGCTCAGATTCCTGATTGCCCTCACCAATCCATACGACCGACAGAACACGGAATCCATGATCGTCCTGGGGCTCAATCTAATTACCGTGGCTCTGGAGGTTGACTTTTAAATCGATTTTCCATAGACGACTTATTTTGAAACTTCCTGTAGTTCAATAAGAGGAACATTCCTGTAAAGAAGAAGGAAACTGCGTGAATTCTCATCATTAGAAGATTCATGACTGAGAAATGTATGAATATGAGCATTTCAAGAAAAAAGGCTAAATAATGGATATTCTGTATCTTTCATAAAATGCTGAAAAATCGTTGATATTAAGGCAGCAGCAGACCACCTGGCCTCGTACTCATTCCTCGTGCCGCTCATCAAAGACAACCTGTGCCGCTCTCTGCTGCAGCTGCTGGACACGGAGAAGCTCCCGGTGTTGGCAGCCACGAATCGCGTCTGCTTCCTGCTGTTCGAGTCGATGCGCGTTCAGCTCAAATTCCAACTCGAGACATACTTTCACAAACTCAGAGCTATCGTCACTAGTGAACAGGTTGGAAAGTTTCATCTAAAATTAGAAGATTTTCACAAAATGATAGGGAAAACCGTAAAGCGAGTTCCTTTGCATTATTCTTGTCACTTCTGGCAATGAGCTTTCTTACTTTTTTGAATTCCATAATAAATTGATAAAAATGATGAAGTGCCTGAATTTAAAAAAACAAAATATATTTTTTATTGATAATAATTTGCAGAGAACCACCTCATATGAGCAGAAAGAGATGGCCCTCGAGTATATAGTGCAGTTGTGGCGCATCCCCGGTCTGGTGACCGAGCTCTACCTCAACTACGACTGTGACCTCTACTGCTCCAATGTCTTCGAGGATCTGACCAAGTTGCTCGTCGAAAACGCTTTCCCCGTTCAGGTAGGAATCCTTGTCTTGAAAATAGAAGAATTTGACAAATTCAGGGTCTCCATTCTGCCACTCTGCTGTCCCTCGATGCGCTGCTCGTTGTGATCGACACGATTGATCAGAACTGCATGTGTAGACAGGCTGGAAGAGCTATCGAGTAAGATTTTTTTAGTAAAATGCTCCTGCTAGAAATGCACTAAGATTAAACTAGTCTTCCACAAGAACAATTTATGTTCAGATCGGACGGACACAAAACAAATGCATCATTGGATCTGCCAATCCTGAGTGGATACGAAATCGCGAAGAAGATCATGGCCAAAACCTATCAGAGTCAGGATGAGTCAAGAGGTATCTTACTACTCTAAAGATTCAGATAATTCAAATTTTGTGGATTATGTTATAAAGTTCGCCGCAACCCCTTTTTCTCATATATTCGACAATCAGGAATGTACGCAATATTCAAGAGAAAGATTTTCCCTGCCTTCGCTTTACATACATTTTCCCTTTCTGTCTTCTTTGCATTCCGTTCCCGAAAACTTTTGGAACAGAATGCAAAAAAGACCAAAAAGAGGTGTGAATGGAGCAGAGACGGAGAGAATCTTTCGCCCGAATATTCAGTACACATCCTCTGTGTCACAAATCATGAATTTCCGAAATTTCTAAAATCTCCTCTGAAAGAGCGACTTTTCTTCTAGATTCCTCAGAAGAACCGAAAGAGGCCTGTGCGATTGTGCCACGCGCGAATCGCCACGTCCCCTCTGAGGATATTCCCTCGATGAGCGAAGTCATCGACCAGAAGAAGAGGAAGAGGATCTTCGCTGAAGGAACCGAGCTCTTCAATCAGTCGCCCAAAGAAGGTATATTTTTGTTTTAAATAATAAAAATGACGAATTTCAAAGGAGCTCTCTAAGATTCTGTTAAACACGTCTTTCAAAGATCGTTTTTTTCCTTCAAAATCGCTGCATTCAATTTTCCCAACACATTTCCTTTACTTTTACGAAAATAATCTTACCACATCATTCAAAGACTCGTTTTTCATGAACACGCAATTTCCAGGAATTGCCTACCTCCGCGAGAAAGCTCTACTTGGTTCGGACGCAGCGAGCATCGTTGCATGGCTCAGGGAAAATCCGCAACTCGACAAGAAGAAAATCGCTGACTACATTTGCAGCAGGAAGAATGCTGATGTGAGAATTTTTTATTCCTCAAGTGAATGCTAAAAATTTACCTTTCCAATAATGCGACTTGAAAGGCATCTCAATCTCGAGTCTAATGATAAAAAATCGCACAAAAATCATACAATACAATTCCTATCTAATTGGATTTAGACAGATTGTTGTGTTGATTTCAGGCGCTGGAAGCATTCGTCAAAGCATTCCCGTTTGAGAATACGCGTCTGGACGTGGCGCTTCGTATGTTCCTCGAGACATTCCGTCTGCCGGGCGAGGCCGCAGAGATCAGCATGGTCATGCAGCACTTCTCTGAGCAATGGTACAGGGCCAATCACGAGCCCTTCAACCACGTCGACGCTGCATTCACTCTGTCCTATGCTATCATCATGCTCAACACCGATCAGCATAATCCTCAGGTAAACAAATTCCGATTGTTCTTAACCTCTATCTTGAGTTTGAAAACTAGTTAATAGATGTGAAAGAGTTTCAGTGATTTTCTTTCTTTTTCATTACTAAAATTCATTATTTCGCTTTCGCAATATTCGTCTGATTTTTAGCAAGGATGACATTTTGCAAAAGTCCCCATTTTTGACATATATAAATTTGTTCAGGTGCGCAGAAATCAGCCCCCGATGACCGTGGACTGCTTCAAGCGAAATCTGTCCGGAACGAACGGAGGACAGGACTTCGACCCGGAGATGCTCGACACGATGTACAATGCAATCAAGACTGATGAGATCGTCATGCCTGCCGAGCAGACCGGACTCGTCAAGGAGAACTATCTCTGGAAGGTTGGAATCGCTCAGCAATCTCTTGGCAATCATTTACTTCTTGAGACTCAATAATAAATGCTCAAAGAAAACTTTCTTTCAAAAAATTAGCTGGAATTTTCTCGTACATAAATGGTTATCACAGCAATTTGAAAACTTTTAGGTCCTGCTTCGTCGTGGCGAGACCTCGGAAGGTCGTTTCATCCACGCGCCCTCCGGCTGGAACGACCACGACCTCTTCTCCGTCTGCTGGGGTCCTGCTGTCGCTGCACTCAGCTACGTATTCGACAAGAGCGAACACGATCTCATTCTGCAGGTAGATTTTTAATCACGATCGTTTTCTTCAACAAATGGGGAAATGCTTGGCTTTTGAAAACACGGAAAAGAAATATGTGAAAATAATGATCTAATTCTTTCCATTGTACAAAAGTCAGTTTTTTCTCGTTACAATACTTCTGCCCTTAAAATATAAGAATGCTCTGAAAATATTTGATTTCAGAAAACGCTGAATGGCTACCGCAAATGTGCTTCGATTTCTGCCCACTACGGCATGAAAGACGTGTTCGACAATCTCGTCATTCATCTCTGCAAATTCAGCACGCTCAGCGCCCATCGAGATGGTTAGTATTTTTCGTCTTCTGAATCTGGACCAAATTATGTTTTTATCCAATGTTATTGTGTGTTAGCAAATGTTTCCTAGTTACTGTGCTAAAGTTCTATTTTCGTCGGAATTCGTTAAAATACTCTTTGATTTTGAGGAAATTCGGAAGAGACCCTGGAAATGCAGCGACAACGAGCCATGAATGAGCCGCTCGCTCACAGTCACACTCCAGAGGCAGTCGCTCTCGCATTCGGCGAAAATAAAAAGGCACAACTCGCGACCAAGACGCTATTCCAGCTGGCACATACTAACGGAGACATTCTTAGAGAGGCAAGATAATTAACTCTACTATATAAGATTATTCGAAGCGCGTATGATACGCGACAATGAAATATGATTTGTTAGGAAGCTCATAATTCAATTTTCGACACTTTCATCTTCAAATGGCTGAATTTTCGAACAAGAATTAAATTTGTTTTGAGGATAATTCGAAACATTCAGGGCTGGAAAAATCTGCTGGAAGTGGTGTTGCAGCTGTTCAAGGCTCGTCTGCTACCTCCCGAACTGATCGAAGTCGATGACTTCGTCGATGAGAAGGGCTGGGTGTCCATTCAAAGAGTTCATAATCGGTTGGCTTTCAAATTTTTGTTTTTCGATTTTCTTAAAGATGTCATTTTGCAGAGAGCATCACGTGACTCGGAACGACAACAGTTTCTTCTCGTGGTTGGGTATCGGGGGCGGGGCCAGTGATGCTGAGAGGAAGAAGCCCACGCAAGATCAGCTTAATGCTATGCAGGTCCGAGTTTTTTCTTAAATATGCAAGGGAAAAGATGCTTTGATCTTAAAAATGGACAATTTATGAAAGCAAAGTTTTCGATGAAAAACTGCGATTTAAATTTGTGTACGTCATGAGGAAAATACGACTTGTTTCAGTTAGCCTCGACAATCATCTCCGAATGTCGCCCACAGCAGCTGGTCTCCGACAGCAAGTACCTGACCAGCACGGCTCTGTCAGAGTTCATCGCTGCACTCGTCCAAGCCAGTCACGCGGTTCTCGAACATGTCCAATCCAGGAGTGGTGCACATAACAAGCAGGTCGAATATTTTCATTAGTTTTTAATAGATTACTGAATTTAAGAAATAATTCTTCGAAGAGTTTCCTGTTTAAACTTTTTTGAAAGCGTACTTTTTCAAAATGGTCATCTTTTAGAAGAGTTTATCTCTGCGAATTTTCGAAAAATCCAGATAGAAAGATCAGTAAGGAGTTACAAATCTATCGGTGTCTTTGAAGTGTCAAACCTGAAGCATTATAATTACCTCCTCGAAAGATTAATTCTTTGACTAAAATTACTATTTTCTTATTTTTAGGCCCTGACTCTGAGCGGTGAGGACGAAGACGCCCTGGTCTTCTACCTGGAGATGTTGATCTCGATCACTCTCGAGAACAAGGACAGGCTCTCGCTTGTCTGGCCCGTCGTCAGAAGGCATCTGGAGTGGCTGCTCTCTGCAAAGTTCGGCAGATGCCCGGTGCTCGTTGAAAGGGCTGTGGTAAGATGTGTTCTAATCTCACAAAGATCACTAATTTTGGTTCGAGCTTGTTCTTCGGAAAATTTCAAACAACACTTTGAATTGCTCATTTTTACCATTCCGATAAAAATTACATTAAAATCAAATTTTGATCTAGCTCTTTACAACGGTTTCATAGAATTTAGATTTAAAAAAAAAAAACTAAATTTTCAGGTTGGCTTATTGCGTGTGGCGAATCGCAACCTGTTCCGCGACAACACGGTTGCAGACGACGTTCTGCAGTCGCTGTCCCTGTTGCTGCGTCTCTCGCCTAAGGCCCTGTTCGTGTTCTCGCGGCAAATCGCCTATGGACTGCACGACCTGCTCAGGACGAATGCAGCGAACGTCCACAAGAAGGAACACTGGACAGTGCTCTTCGCTCTGCTTGAAGCTGCTGGTGCTGCTGCTTTGCCAGGTAGGCATTTTTACATCCGTTTAAAAATCAGGCTAAAATGAGAAAATGACGATTTTTGTCAAAGAATTGGAAACTTTGAAATTATGTAAATCAACACTCCCACACTCATTTGTATTTCACACATTTTTTGCGCAACTACATAGGCCCTGTTCTGAATGAAAGTGGTTGTGGACTACAAACGAATGTGAGTGTCAGTCGAGTACAGTAGTCGGAAATTTTCCGATAAAATGCCTTGAAAATGTTCATTTGAGAAGACACAATCGACGCAAGTCAACACGAGCCATCGATCCATCTCGCAACAGCGACGTCAGGCATCGAGAGAAATGCCTATTCGGATTCGGAACAGCGGCCTGCAACCGGACTCGCAACCGAATCATCCAGTCTTCGGACAGACAAAGGGTACACTTCGGATGTGCCTGGGGACAGGAGGGCACAACTTCAACAGCAAGCAACTGGGTCCACTGATGCATTATCATCGAGATCCATCAGGTAGTTTTTTTTACGAGTAGTCACTTTCTAAGAATTCCAGTATGAAAATTCATCGCTGTTTCTTGATGTTACTCATACAGTCTAGGAAACTTGTGAAATGAAGATAACATTTTGACAAGTTGTTGAATTTATTATTATTGCAGCCCGGCAGACAGCGCAATTTCCCTGGAACGCAACTCGGCAGGCGGCAGCAAGGCCGACTGGATTCATCTCGACCACAGAGACGCGGCCCGGGCCACCGAAGAGGCTCTGCGAGCTCTCGGAGGGAAGAGGGCTGCATTCAACCGAGGATCCCTCGTCCTCAGGACTGGACTCGGCAGACATGAACCCGCCGCTTTTCTCAAGGTGCCATCTTTCTAAAATACGAAACTCATAGATCATTTAGTGTTAGTTTTTGGGAAAGAAATTTTAAACTATAAATGGATAAAAAATTGATTCCTTTCGATTTTTTCTGGTATATGGTCAGAATAGATTATCTTCAGAAAATGGTTACTTTTTTGAAGAAAAAAACGATATTTCTGTAAAATATATCGATTTTTTGAAATTTCAGGTCTACGACTGTGTTGCCTTCCTGCTGCGAGATGCAGTCCACGTCACCCCCGACAACTACGAGTCGTGCATTCAGTGCCTGCGCACCATGGTCGAGGCCAGTCTCGATGGAGGATGGTCGGTTTTTCCCTTCATTTTGCAAGATGATTTTTATCTTTATCTTCAGCTACGCGGCAGGTCCATTGAGCAGCGACGCGCAAAATCGACTGAAGAGTTCTGCAACCGAAAAGAAGCACAAAGTGATGAAGAGTGGAGGGGGCAAGGTAAATTTAAGTCATAAATTTAAGATGAGTAAATTGACATATTTTTCAAGCGTTGATAAAAATGCGTGAAACAACGTTTATACTTTACTCATCCACACGCGTACACGAGTACGTTATTATCTCTGTGCTCTCTGATGTGCGTTCTCGATTTTTTCCTTCTGCTAGTTTCATCATCTGCGTCTCATGCTATTTTTTGCTTACAAACACATCTTTTTATCTCGCTTCTCGTCACGTGTCACATTCTTATGTGTTCATGAAGCTTCGCGAGCAAGGTATAAACGCGCCCTTAAGACTGTCCACTTTGTTTCACGTTGAACACAGCTTCAAGAGAATAACAAATTTGAATATTGGATGAAGTTTCATTTTGTTCCAGAAAGAACTATCGACGGAAGTTGACGAAGAGGAGATCAAGCAAGAAGAGCAGCAGCTCTCTGCCAGCTACCAGCAGGTGTCCCTCCATCTGCTCGATCTCTGCTCCACGCTCCACAATCAGATTCCCACCATATTCGCCAAGTGGGCCACTGCAGGCGCTGGAGAAATTACGGTATGAATTTAAAAAGAAAAAAAGCCAAATTAGAAACAACCGAGAATCATCGAACAAAGTGTAAAATGCGAGATTGACTTATTTGCATAAAATATGTTCAGGTAGACGCCTCGATCCCCTTCATTTGGAGCAGGGTGTGGCGTCCCCTTCTGCAGGCGATGGCTCGCCTCGGCTGCGACTGTCGACGACTCGTCAGGGCCGGGGCACTCACTCATCTCCAGGTCTTGTTCATTTACAAATAAACTACTTTCCGTTTCTGGTTTACTACGTTATCTTTACTTCTCACATCCACTTATAATCTCTATCCAATTTCTTTCTACACAAATGCTGCTCAATTTCGCAAGAACTAGATAGATATTACAGTGGGTGGGTATAAGTGGAGATCGCAAAATGGGTAGACAAGATTTCCATGATGAATTCTATATAGTTGATTTTATTTTCGGAATTTTAGCGCGCTTTCCTGCCTTCTAACATGAGCAATCTGGGCGCCGTCGAATGGGAATCCTGCTTTGGAGAGGTATGTGTAAAAATTGATGAGAAATTTGGAATTTCAAAAACATTTTCAGGTCCTCTTCCCGCTGCTAACGAAACTTCTCGAGCCGTTCTCGCAAATGGATCCGATTGGGGCAGAAGACACGCGAGTCAGGGCCGTGCAGATCGTCGCCAAAACGTTGCTCAATCATTTGAAGTGGGATTTTATGTACATGAGTGTTGTCTCAAGCACTCTCTTGTTCCGGAGGATCGTTTTTTTCGCGTTACTAATATTCTTCTGATCTCATGTTTTTTTTTAAAAAGATTAACATTTCGCTATTATAGTGCCCTATCGTCGCTCGACTCCTTCCCCGCCCTCTGGCTCCGTCTGCTCGATTACATGGAACAGTATCTGCGAGTCGACAGTTGCGGAAATCTCAACGAGGTTGACCTTTTCTTTATTTTTTCCAAATGATATGTAAACAATTTAGACCTCTTTCGT
Organism: Diploscapter pachys; assembly: GCA_002287525.1. Classification (NCBI taxonomy): domain Eukaryota; kingdom Metazoa; phylum Nematoda; class Chromadorea; order Rhabditida; family Rhabditidae; genus Diploscapter; species Diploscapter pachys. Next base: position 36,635 of record LIAE01010466.1, on the reverse strand, counting down.
AATAATTGAATATTTTGAATGAAATATCGATATTTTGAAGGTAAACATTTCGAATATTTCAGGCGGTTCCCGAATCTCTGAAGAACATGCTGCTCGTGCTCGACAATACCGAACTCTTCGCTACTATTCCGGGACTTTACCAGGTTCTATTGAAAATACCCATTTCTCACCAAATTACCATACGAGTTTTGAAAATCTGATTCCAGATGACCGTGGAACGTCTGAAACACGTGCTGCCTCAACTGATCAGGGACACTATCCCCAATCCGCCATCGACTCCTGCAAGTGCTGCCCTCGCCTCATCAAGCGGACCGACATCTCCTCCTGCTTCATCCTCAGGTACTATAATCATTTATTTCGATAATCGCTCACTTTTGATTGACGAAAAGATGCAGAAGTTTTCAGTCTTTCGAATACTTCATTAAAGTTGCGCATGTTTGAAAAAAAAACATTTCAGTCAAAATCTGAAGAAATTTCAAAAATAAGTTTTCTTACAGGCCTGCAGAAATTCGGGAAAGTGCAACTGGCTCCCGCAGTGGCAGCTCCTCTGTCCTCCTCAACCTCGACCGCATCTCCGCCCACTTCGATGGAAAATGTTGCGGCAACCAGCGAAACGGCAACCGGATTCGTTCAGTCTGCAAATCAGCAACTCGAACAGGCAGCTGACGAACAGAGACAGGCTACTGCTGCAGTGCAAATTCCACAAGCTGAATTGGTAAGATTTTTAATAAGATATTTTTTTAAAATATGCTTCAAAAATTTAATATTTTTCATACTTTATGAATTCAAAATTATCTCTGATTAATGCTGTTTTCTGCTTCGTCAATTTCTCATAAGGTTTTTTTTTTATATTTGAATTTAAAGACCGAAATCGTGGTGCACTCGCCAGTTTCCTCCCCGGTCATCTCGCCGCAGTCGGCAGGAGTTGCACCAACTGCAGTGTCTCACTCGACTGTCCCATCGACGTCTTCGCCAACCACTCCTCCCAATTCCAATGTCACTTCGCCACAACATCAGCCAGGTATGCATTTTTCTATTAAAAACGGTAATTTTTAACGATGAATTTTCAGTTCAACCAGACTACGCCGCTCAACAGCAACTCTATCAACAGCAGTACGCTCAATACCAGCAGTACTTGGCTCAGCAACAGGTTGGATTATTGTTCTACTAAAATTATTAAAATTGAAGTGTTCCAAAGAATGAATACGAGAAAATAACAATTTTGTCGACCATTCCTAATAGGCATTATTTCTCATTCAAAATTTAAAGTTCTCAAAATAATAGAAAAGAATCATTGAAAAACTATTTCAGGCCTACCAACAGCACCTGCAATATCAGCAACAGCAACAGCAGCAGCAGCAGCAACAGGCCCAATCTGCCTACTCTCAGCAGTCATACGGTCAAATGCCAGCTGCCTCGAATTACCCCTCGACATCGACCTACTCGACAAGTCAGACTGTGCAGTCGCAGAACTACATGCCACAAGCCAATCTCGCTGAGGCTCTCGCTACTCAGGGTAGGATTTTTGTGGAAATTAAAATTTACCATGAAATCCTAAATCAATAGGATGCAAAGCTCTGTACATCCTTATTCCGAAGAAAATGATCTTTTTTATTTCAGTCCCGCCAAACTATCAGCCGCCGATCGCTGTCTACTCAGCGATGCAGCAACAGACAAATCAGCAGATGATGGTTAGTTTTTGTTCTATTTTGATCAGAAAATCAAGAACTTTTAAAATTCTCGCTGTCACTTTCATTGAATATCACAAATTATAGATGCAAATAATAATTATTGAAAATCGAGAAATGTATGGTAAAAATTGCAGTACTCCGTCGCGAACCCGCTTCCGATGCAGCACACGACCGTCGTGCCGTCGGCCAACAGCGCCTTCTCGCAGATTTCTTCCAGTGCTGAAAATGTGAGATTAAAAAGTTGAACGAATTGATTTTGGAATTTGAGCTGCATGCTGCAACGCATCAACATCCCTATCATCACATGCCTGGGCAACAGCAGCAGGATCCGCGAATGAATTGAGCAAGTAGGTTTCTTCAAATTACTCATCCTTTTCCTATAAAAGTAGTCATATGGATTTTCTGTATGTTTTTGACTTAGAAAGTGCAAACTATGAACATTTTGGTTATCCAAACCATTGAATGTTAGATTACTTTTACCTGATTTTCAAAAATAAGGAAGAGTGTTTTCAGTCCTCGAGCTTCCTACAATATTCGGCTTCCACGTATTTGGTATCGGTTAGATGCGACTTTATTTTTATTCGAATTTCGAGTTTTTCTTCATTTCTTTCGTCATAATGAGTTTGTTTGATTTAGTTTTTGGCCTTCGCAAAATCTAATTTATTGCCAAGACAATTTTATTCTACCGTAACCTAATAACTCTTTTTGAATGATGATATTCTACTCGAGGGTATACGGTATTTTATCAGATGTTTAGCGGATTACTGTAATTCTGCGATTTAGCATTCTCTATGTCTGTTCTATCTAATCAATGAAAACTGAACATTGTGATTCCTCCTCTTTGTCTTCGAGGAACTTTCTTTCCATAAACTTGTCGACCTTTCCAGCTCAAACAACGTCATTTACCAAAGCTACGGTCTAAAACGAGGACTACCTTAATTTGAGTAAATGACGTCATGAGCATACAGATTTTATTCCATTTTACCCATTAGCTCTACATAAAATTGTGAAGATCAACCAGATTTCTATCCTTCTCTTCAGTAATCATTGTTTCTGCACACATGCAATCGGTTTTCTGGGAAAATAAATGATTTGATGAAAAGCATTTATTTTTCATTCATCACTTTTCAAACCAATTTTGTACAGGATTTCGTGAGCAAGTGTTTTCGAAAGAAGCAAAAACATTAGCAAAGAGGTAAAAATCGATATCCTTCAAAAATTTGATTAACTATTTTCAACAATCGAAAAACCTGTCAATCGTATTTATCACGACGTCATTTTACTAAATTTTACGAATTAAAACAACGTGCATACAGTGACGTTGAAATGCAGTAATAAAATGACTATCTTGGAAATTGTTGAAAAGTTAATTAATTTTGGAAGAAAAAGTAAACTGGATGAACACTACAGTAAGCCTACTGTTATTCTACTCGCCCCTTTTCTGCCGAGTAGCCTCCTTCTCCCAGAACCAGTGGTTCGAGACCCATCCCCATCGGCTGATCGGCCAGATTCGCAGGGTCAATCGAATCTGAACGAGACCTTCCGGAACCGGCCCGAAATGACGAGAATCCGTCGAGGCCACTAGGTTATCGCCCTGGGAGGAAATTGTTAAAATTGCTGGGTTCTTGAAAACTTGAGATAATTTTGATGTGAAATAGTACTAATAAAGAAAAACATCTCATTTTTAATAAGCAGAAAAATTCGAGAAAATCCAACCTGCAAAAAGACGTGTCCTTTCGGAACCCGATCATTCGGAAGAAGTTCAGAGTGTACGACGTCGCCTTCCTGAAGCAATACATTCAATATTTCAGGAAAAAAAACTTCATCAAGTGCCTTGCAGACGACCCGCTTGCAGAGGAGTTGATTGCAGTCCTGCGGACTCAGACAGCCGACGATGTCACCTCGATGCAGGTTGCCTGCGTTTACGCCTGCAAATAAAATATTAAAAAGACATGTTTAATAAGGAAAAGGCTAATTTTCAAAAAACTTTATGATTCGTGAATTTTATGTTTGTGAAACTAACTCAATCTTTCGGCCAGGACGAGATCTCCATCATGAACTGTGGGATACATCGACGGTCCAGAACAGATCACCAATTCACCGATGTGACGACTCAAATTTCACTTTACAGAAAAGATCGAATTTCCGTTCTACCTGACAGTGTGCGCGACGCAGTAGAACAGAGCCGACCATTTCGAGTATTTCCATATCAGCGATGACATCCTTTTCTGGAAACAACAGAAATTACTGTAGTTTTTGAATTACCGTATTTTTGTCTTTTTCTGCTTTTCATCAAACTGCTTAAATTTCTCGAAAAGTTCGTAAAATTTTCTTCTTTATCGACATGCCTAGCCTCGAAATTATTCAAACCTTCCAAATGAAAATTCGACGAAATGAGCTAACTTTCCAAAAGGTAAATCTTGGACTACGCTATTTTTAAACTCAGTAGAATTAACCTGTTGTTCCGGATTGACGGCCCATCTCGATACTCTCGTATTGGCTTTCCGTGCGAATTTCGACGACGACATTTCCGAACTTTACATTCGTCTGAATTGCACAATTCCTACATTACCGTAAATTCGTCGTTAGAAAATTTCAAGGGAAGTTAACCTTAATCTCGTCTTGAACATAAACTTGAGAAAAGAGTTAAAATTTTTTATTATTTTGCAAAAAATAACAATCAAAACAAAGCTTCAGAACGATAACCTAGTTTCTCTAGATTTTTACTAACATCTACAGAATTCCGACAGAGCAATCCCTAGACCCGTAGTTTTGGCTACAGAGCAATATAATATCGGTTTGAAAGAAACCCAAGAGTCTCTTTTCAAAAACTAAACTTTCCAAATCCACCTCATTTTACAGTAATCATTTTTTGACAAAACTCTAAGTGGAATAATGTCTAGCGTTTTCTTATTTCTTCACGAGAGCTTTAATTTTCGCATTTTCTTCTTCCGATATGACTGGATCGTTTTTATCTTTCGACATGAATGGAAACCACCAGTTTGTGCCTGAAATTTCAGGTAAAAAGCAGCATTATAGAAAATTATAGAAAAATTAAATATAATTTAGACTTTAGAGGAAACTTTGCAAAGAAGTGAAATTTCATATTTTGGAAGGAAAAATCTGACCGAAAGCAGCTCGTTCGTAGACCAGCGCCTTGGTCTCCATTCGTTTTGCTTCGTATTCTTCTCGAGAAACTGTGAAGAAGAGTTTCAGCTGGAAATATTTTCTCTTCAAGAATGAAATTTATACATTTTACAGAAGAAAAAGATAAATCGTTAAAACCTACCCCGACATACCAGGGATAGAGCATGGGCATAACACACAGACTAACCACGATGTATATTGGAGTTCGGGGGTAGCGAATGAGGAATCGTCTAGAAACAAATCGTTTATCCAAGTTTCTTTCGACAGATTTCTTCATTCGTTTTCATTTGCTCAATTGAGTTTTTATCCCCAAGTTTTGAAAACTCAAAAATCAAAAGGCGAATTTCAAAGCATGAATTAAGAAGAATATTTCCTAATCCATTTTAAATCATGCCGTAATCTTAAATCGTCCGGAAAATTTGCATCATTTTTTTAAATTCAAAATGGCCTACCTGACAAAAGCGGGTGGAAACTTCCTGGGCGATTGATAGTACGTGGCCCTGCTTCTCGAAAACACAACTGCCGGTAGACGACTTGACAGCAAATGCATTCTTAAAAAAGACAACAGTAAAAAATCGAATTTTTCAAAGTAGAAGGAGAGCTGCACTGCCTTTACAACACGGACATTTTTCACTCTTCCATTCAACTACTTTACTTATTTTTATTTTTGCTCGTCGATTTTATCGATTTTCTTTTATCTTCTATCGATTTTTCTCTTCTTATGGCTCGTCCATTTCACTGCACTTTGATGGGGAAAGGCGAACCGCTTTTCGAGATCCAAATTGGATTCAGAGAACATTCTAGTTTTGTTCATCTTCATCCATTTCTCTTTCGACGCAATCTGATAACTGTTTTCTGTCTGTCCATTTTCATGTTCACGATGGCATAAAATATCGATCGATACTGGAGAAAGACTAGCTAGAGAAATAGCACTTGGCAGAGAGTTTGCAAAGCGGGAGAAATAGGGTGGCAGAATGAGAGGGGGAAAGAGACCGAGGCGAGAGAGCACGTGAACGAAAGGGGCGAAAGAGCGAGAGCACAAAGAATAACCGGGCTTGCAAAAGCAGCAGACGTCCCCCCCCCCTTTCCTTCTTTTTCCAGCGATTATCTGCGACTCTGCCAATTCTCCCGTGGCGAAAGATACCAAAACCTCTAGTTTCTCTGGGTTTTTCTACCGTTCACTTTTTATTTATTAGTTTTGGCATTGTCTGTCCTTACCTTCCCCTTCCCCAATAGACTGTGTTGGGAGAGTATTTGCTATTCGGTATATTGTTCGAACGAGCGAGACGCAGACCGTACACTTTACCCCAAACCCCACTCTCCTACCAATCACCAATATATTCCACCTTTCAACAGCTCTTAAAAAGGCAAATTTCAAAGTTCACAACGATTTTTGAGAATTGTTTGTCTAAATTAACACATTTTGACCAAGTTGGACGAAAATTTGCCGATAAATTTCAACATTGTTGTCATTTTATTCGATTTTCCATTCAAAATATTTTGTTTTGAAGGCTAGGTTTTCGATCGAATCGACTTTTTTATTATTTGTTTACCAAAACCAAAATCTGGACCCATTTTGGTAGCAGAAATTAGGAGGCTTTTTTCGATTTTTTTGGCAGAATAGAAAAATTTGGATTTATTTTAGGGCAAAACTGTCGAAATATTCTTCGATTTATTTCGGTTTTTCGGCAATTCTTCCGGGTTTTATCTCGCGTCGTATCGGTTTTGGCTGACGAAATGTCTAAACTGATTGCATAGCTGCTTTTGTATTGTTTTCCGAGAATAAACCCAGCCTGTTTCCCAGAATCTAGCTTTATCGCATGCTTAGGGAGATTTACTGTCGTCTCTGGCCAAGCTATTTCACGACTCTGAATGGAATGCCCCTCTATTATCGTTTTTCGCTTATCAAATGACTTCCATTTTTGCAGAGACATATAAACGCGAATTTTTAGAGGCCTCAGAACTACTTTAGAAATTGTTCCGCGGTGTGAAACATCGTATTTTCGTCATTTTACCAATTGTATTTTGATGGTGTACTTTTATACAAGGTAACGGTATATAGGATTGGATCTTTATATCGTTTTTTTTCTCAATAATATTGGGTTTTATGTTGATGCATGCATTCCTAAATCGGATATTTTGAAAGAGGCCTAGAAAAAGTGCAGGTTTCTGATGTGTTGTCTACGAGTTACAGTACTTCTATTCTAGCCTAAATTAGCTGATGAATAATCGTCCGTTTTGTGAACCCGGACTCGAATATAGTCACCTTCACCTTCGCCCCCTTCTCCCCTTTCTGCCCCTTCCCCAATTTGAACTGTTGCATTCGTTTCCTTATTTTACTCATCACCCTCCCTTCTTTCCATTCACCTCATTCAGCCTTGAATTCTCAAGATCAAGACTACTTGTTTTCCTTACGCACAATTCGCGCGCATCTTTGCATTCAAAGTGAGAAGGTCCACACGCGAAATTTCCTATTATAAATCACGTACTAATCCGACCAGTTCCGGCCCACACTGAACAAGTATATATTCTAGTTGAATGATTATACATATTTTCGGCGACTTCGAGAGAGTTCCGCTCGAGTATGACGTTTTGCCCCAGTGATCTTTTGATTTTCAGAAGATGGCGTCTCGCGACACGATAGCTGACAATGCAACGGGCCTGATCGGCAATACGCCTATGGTGTATTTGAATAAAATCGGCGATGGATTGCCTGGAAGAGTCGGTACGTATTTTGGAATCTAAGAAAAAGTCATTTTGTAAACAAAATATGAATATACATCAGGGGTATGTGTAAATGATATTCTAAATTTCGTAAACGTAAACGAAAAATTTTGGCATGGTTCGGGCCTTTTAAGCTATTTCTGAGTCTTGTTGATATTGCAGCTTATTTTACTGATAGAAATGCTATAAAAAAAGCTAAATTTCAGAAAAAAATGTATGTAAACTTGTGTTATTTTTCAAGTATTATTTTCGCAATGTTGTCAAAATTTACGTACACCCCTGATTCACATTTGCTATGACAGTCTAACCTAAAGTGGCTAAATACTTTATCAGTGGTAAAAGGAAATTCAGATACTAATGATTTGAGTCAAACTTTATTACGATTTCGAATTTTCATTTTGGTTTTGTCACTTCCTGATTTAACAAAATGAAGAGTGATAAATGCGAATTATTCTATCGGTCAAATGAAGTGACAGTTCGTGTGTTAAAATGCGCGTATATCGCGCGTCACGACTATGCGCGCAAAGAGACTAGAGCGCAGAGAAAAGAGTTAGCGGGGGACAATGGAAGAGAGTGGTACGCAATTTCCTCGGCCTCTCGCTTTTTCTTCCTATTTTTTCAACAATACATGATCTTTCACTTCGTTTGATCGGCAAAATATCATGTTTTTCAGCTGCTAAATTGGAATATCTAAACCCCGCATGTTCCGTCAAAGACCGAATAGGTTGTGCGATGGTTGAGGCTGCTGAGAAGGAGGGAAAAGTGAGTGAACATGTTTTCTGTTTTTGGATAATTTATCTTCTCCAGATTGTACCTGGCTTCACGACATTAATCGAGCCGACTTCTGGAAATACAGGAATAGCGTTGGCATTCGTTTGTGCCGCTAAAGGATACCACCTTGTCATTACGATGCCGGCCAGTATGTCTGTTGAGCGGGTAAAATTTTGGAATGCGATTAAGCCCAGAGACCGCTCTTTTCTCGTCTTTCTACACAAGATAAAAATAATGGATTTTCTTCTCAAAACGAACAAAATTCTTTATTTGCGTTTCATAGATTGATCACCATTTTCCAAGAGATAAATTTGTACGCTCATTACTTGTTTCCAGAGAACCCTGTTGAAAGCGTATGGCGCAGAAGTTGTTTTGACTGACCCCGTTAAAGGGATGAACGGTGCGATTCAAATGGCCCAGGATCTAGCTGCTAGAATTCCGAACAGCTACATTCTCGGACAGGTAGTTTGCGCATTTTTCTTCGAAAATTGGCGCTTTTTCTAGTTCGATAATCCTGCTAATCCAAAAGTCCACTATTTGACTACTGGTCCGGAAATCTGGAAACAAACTCAGGGAAAGGTAGATGCATGCGTTTTCGGAGTTGGTACTGGGGGAACAATTACCGGAGCCGGACGATATCTTCGGGAGCAGAATCCAAATCTACGAGTAAGTTGATTTATAACGATTTGTCAAAATATCCTTCTTCTTTTATAATTTTGTGCAATTTTGAAATATGAGATTTTCGTAAATATTTCTCTGAAGAAAAGATAATTTGTGGAGAAAAGCAGGGAATGATTTTCTTCCGAACATTTTGATCCCTGCTTTGTAACGTGTTGACTTGCTTATTGCCGTGTGTATTGATTACGATTCCCAGTAATCAGGCAGAGCAAGTGTCCAATGTCTAATAGCTCTGATGCAATTTGCAAGGTCGGTATGATAAGCAATCACTGAATTGCCTCAGACAGTTTTAAATGTCTATCCTTTAACGTTGTGAAAAAGATTTGTCAGTCAAAGTGATAAGCGAAAGAGCAGGGGAAAGCCAAGTGGTCGTTGAACGAGTGATGACGGGACTGATCAGGGGTAGTTGAAACTTGAGTCCTTGAACAAAAATAAGACGCTTCCGCCCACACCATTTTGCAGGGTTGCAAATCAAAAATAACTTATTTTTCAGAAATGACGAAAATAAATTGAGAAGTTTCAGATTTTCGCAGTCGAACCAGAGGAGAGTGCCGTTCTGAGCGGTTTCCCTGCTGGACCACACAAAATTCAAGGTTGGAATTAGCAAATTTAGGAGAAGACGAAAATACGATTTTCTAGGACTTGGTGCCGGTTTCAAGCCTACCGTTTTGGATGACAGTTTGTACGAAGAAATCATTCGGGTTCACTCAGATGAAGCGATGGTTATGGCCAAACGGCTCGCGATGATGGAAGGGCTCTTATGCGGTATATAAGCTTGAATAAACTACGTGTATTTGCTCATTTGATACATGCACATAAGTAGTGAAAAATTACATGTAAGAGCGATTATTGGCATGAGAGTTTTGGCAATCAAAAAAGGCGAAATTGATCTCAAAGATGAAATCGAAATTGCTTCTAAATAATTCTCGAAGTCCGAATCGGAATTCTTCCTCGCCCCTGCACCTCTGCTAGCAATCATTTTGAGTTTACATTTTGTGCATTTTCAGGAATTTCGTCAGGTGCCAATGTGTGCGCAGCGTTGCGGGTAGCGTCTCGACCAGAAATGGCTGGAAAACTGATTGTCACTGTCCTGCCCAGTTTCGGAGAACGATATTTGTAAGATTTTTGAAATTTTGTTGAACTTAATTAGAAACGTATGGAATGCGGAAACAAACAATGAATGAAATTCAAAATGCTCAAAGACGAAGATCTTTTCCCCCTTCAAAGCCATAACGAAATTCGGGGCCCTATTGACAAGAATACATGGTTTTGTTCATTTCTGACAGAGTTATATAGGATTACATTTTCTCAAATGATTAACGATCACGTTTACGAAGCGTTGTCTTTCAGATCGTCCCCTCTGTATTCCGACGTGAAGGACGCAGCGATGGACCTCACTGTGACTTCTCTCGAGGTTCTCCTTTCTTTTCATTTCCCTCCTAACAATTATTCTTTTCCGGAAAACCTGGGTCGTCTGAACATAATGCAGTCAGTGCCCGTTGTCGATTTCAAGGGACCGATTGGATATGCGGTCGACTAACAGATTGGACGAATCGGATGAAGCTAGAAGTAGACCGACCAGAACAATGGATAAGGTAAACGTAACTTCATACTTCATTTATCTGAATTTCCTAAAAAATTTCATAGAAATTATAATAAACCCTGATTCTATACCAATTCCATATTTAGGTGATTAGCAATGACCTACTAAACTCGCAAGTTTTTATTTATCACATGTTACCCATAAAAAGTGAATTTTGACAATCTTAAAAAGTCGAAAATTGATTCTCGAGTTTTATTTATTTCAAATTTTCTACGTTTATAATTTGTAAACTGAAAGATAATCATGAAGAAATTTAAAAATGAGTTTACAAATTAGCAAAAATTGACATATATTACCCAATATTCACTTCAATGTCTATGATTTTCCCCTACTCTCATTTTTGTGCCGAATACTCGTGTTTTCTCAAGTCAGGAGATGATCGTTTATGTAATTTTCCAGTTTTCATTTTCTGAAGATGTGAAGAGAAACTAAAACCGTTAGCCAAAGTTGTAGGATTCGAAAGGTCGAATTGAAATTTCTCGATAGAAGAATTTCGTCTATTTTCTTTTCGTAACTCTGTGATATATCCACAATAATCATACTCGAATAGAGGTAAAATTAGAAGGAGAAAAATACTCATTTCACATATTTTCTAGTGCAACATGTAACTGATAGATCTAGAACTTAAATTGATGTTCATGAGTTGTTTTTTCAACTTTCAAATTATTTCTGTTGACTAGTAATATTGGAATTCCCAAGTTGGTTTTACTTTCAACAATTTCATATAAGCCGACATTATCTTTTATTTTAGTGCGTTTGAATAATTTGAAATCCATCAGTGTAAACTTCCTTCACATGCAAAATTCGAAACAATGTTTCCTATTCCTTAGGCTCATATATCAAATTCTCATTTTTTATTATTCTTCCTTCAAAAATATTTGATTCAATTTCAATCAAGTCTAAATTAAGTTGAGTTACGGTTGAAACAAATTTCATTTCATTAGTTTTTCACTATTCAATAATAAATTTTGAAAAATACATCATGACAAATAATTGGCAGTTTGCAGAATTTTAGTTTGTACAGACAAACTATCAGAAGAAAAAGACGCAATTAAACAAAATAATTATAATGATGGCAAAATTAAACGATGCGCACAGACAATTATGAATCGGATAATTTGATGTGAAAACGATGAAAAATTCACCCATGAATGGTCTATTTTCAGTCTATCTAACCTTAGTATATATAATAATAATAATAATAATTTTATTTGACTTTGCAAGACTTGCACATTTAGTGAATGGATCACGCTTTAGTTTCAATTTGAGTGCTGCCCTGTAGTTGGAATTTTAGATAATTACTCAGTTTCGTTAATTACTTTACTACTAATTCATTGACTCACGAAATATAGCTTAAAATTCATATCGTCGAATTGTAAAGATTTATCCAAATTTGTGCAATTCAATAATATCAGCCTGTTTCAACGTTGTAACGCTGTCGTGTTTCAGGTAATCGGTTTGATCGACTCTGCGGCTTTTCCAAGTCCACCTTTCACAAATGATCTCACAAAAACAGTTATCTTCAGAACTTCCATAATTGGCATTTGAAAGGTTGGTGAAACTGTTTTTCATGTTTTTTAATTGTTCATTATATCAAATGGACTACAAAGTCTGAATTCTTGCTTGCTATTTTCTAAATTTAGCCGAGGGAATTTACAGGTGTAAAATAGACTTGTGAAGATGTTTTAAGTCACGCCTACTTGAATTTTTCCCTCAAATAATTGAATTTCTTATGTTTTCTCGCGACTTCTTGCAAATTGACAAACTCATTTCTGATCGAGCTTCCTGCCACATTTCCTCGGTCCTTTTTCTTCCAATTTTTCACTCATTTTGCTAGATCCAATTAAAATTGTCTAAAGGAGGGTCTTAGAGATGGACTAAAGGACAAAAAAGAATGGAATATCCTTCCAATATTAAAAATAGCTCTATAAAACTGCCTGGAATATTTCGCCTACTTGTGATTTTTAAGGATGAAAATGGAAGTTGAACTCATTTTTTACAATTGTCTTCCGGGAATTTACCGTGATTTTTCGGTCTCATAAAAAAGCTAAATTTTAGAAGCTCTATGCGTTCATTCGAGTCCGCAAAATTCATCTCGCGAATTTTCATGCACTTGTTTTCTTTTTCATTTGAGTTCGAGTGTCTACCGATGTTTGGATATGTTTTAGGCGCTATGCGCTGTGTATTCAGACATATGATCTGAGATTTCGGACAATCTTTGCTTGTTTGATGAAGTAAAGCACAGAACAGAACATTTTCAAAACTAGATTCTTCGAAAGAAAACTTTCTTCATTCACATCAAAATTTTGACTAGAGTAGAATCCTTATCTTTCTAGAATTTTCTAAAATTCGCATTTTAGCGATTATAGCAATCTCTAATATTTGCTGGTAATACAGTCCATTTCTTCCCATGCTTTTATCGTAGGCTAGCAAATTATCAAATTTACTAACATCATCATTTTTGTGCATCATCATTGATCCTCTCCCAAACCTTTTTATCATCGCGTTGTCTCCCATCAGCCTATCATTCATATAGAATGCATAAGTGCAATGCAGAAGCATGAATTCATTGACGGTGTCATCTTCCCCTTTCTGACTTTTCCTGTCTAATTCCGTTCCCCTCTCAATTTCGAATGCATTATAGACATTGTCTCTCGTCATCGAATGTTAGAAACGCAGAGGAAAATGCCATTATTGAGCAAAGATTGTGAGAAGAGATGGTGGTCTTCAAACACTTCCGGGCCGTTTCTAAGTATCTTTGCTCTCTACAAAATGTTCGGCCTTGGGATTCTGGACTTGTTTTAAGAATCTGAATATTTTCTTCTTCTCTTAAAAATTATGCTCGACTTTTCGTATGGTGATGAGAGCGATAATCAAAGCGCTTTTCCTTAAAATTTCTATAAAGTTTTGTTTTTCATGAAGATTCATCTTTTTTCAGAATGAACAATGCTTTCGAGTATTTTTATCCTTGTTCAGGACTAATTTCAGCTTGAGATAAAGAATCACGATTTTTGTTCTACTCTTCAAGCATTCCTTATTTTTCATCTCATCCTTATCATCAAAAATCCTTAGGTAAGTTAAGCAGTCGAACATCTCTTGTCATAAAGCTGGAAATTTCTAGAGGTTCATAAAATAACCGCAGATATCAATAAGTTTTTCTTTGACCCTTACACAAAATTCTTGTCATATGCATATTTTCCCACGAACTATTTTTCATTTTCATATTCAATTAAAACTTCTTCTCTGTCGATGTTTTAGAAATCGATATTTATATTTTTTCTATTCTATATCTTCATACCATAATCAAATGAAGGAAACGGCGGTTCACATGAGTCAATATTACATGTTTCGAAATTTTCAAATTTTTAATGTTGCGAAAAAACCATCGATATTTTCCAAGTGAAAAATGAGTTTTTCTCGATATCATAATTAGACCCAAGTAGGTGTACAATCGCATAGTCGAAGCAGGTGCGAATTAGGGGAAATGCGGGTATCTCTCATACATTACAAAAATCCACTCGAAAATTCTGATGTAACCTCGCTGCTTTCTGAGGCGCAAGACAATATTTTTGAAAATTTCCCTCCTCTGCTTGTTTTCAATCGAATATTTGTCTATCGAAGCAATAATTTCAAGTTTCATTAAGATTTTCTTTAGGAACTTTCTAGTTTCCATACAAATTCGTTCAAATTTTCAAAATGCGAGGGACACTCATCAGAATACAGCGATTTTGCCGATATTCCTCGAATATGAAATGTGTTCTGGTTCGGGCGATTTTTTCTGCTTTATTCCAAGTTTATGAATTTCTTCATAAACTCCCATTTCGAGTTTTACCGAGAATTTAGTTCAATGTTTACCATTTGTAGAAAGATCAAGGGTTGCTTCTAACTTCTTTTTCTTTTTTTTTTTTTTTTAAATTTACTATGTCTTTGTTGAAGCAGCAGAAATTTTTATGACGTATTTTTCTGCTCAATAAAATTCTGAACACTTCCCAAAATTGCATAAAACCTAATGGAGATTTTCCGGGTTTCCTCGGAGTTTTTTGCCTTCGTTCCTTGAATTGAGACGCGAACAAAGTGTAAGCGAAAATGCGTAAAAATTGACAATAATCCAGATTTCATATATTAAAACTCTCAGGATTCTTCATTTTTTCTCCATAAGATTTTAATTTTAGTAAAATGACTAAAAATATTACTGTACCACCTTAATCCTTGAAAAATGACCTAATCGAGCTAAAAGTATTTATTCTGGTTTCTCAGAAACGTTTAGAAAATTTTATCAATCTAAAAACATTTGTTTTCAATCTCCAGAAAATTCTCGTTCAGAGATACAGAGTTCATCCTCTTTGATATCTTCGAAGGACTTGAGAATCAGCTTTCTGTCAACATTTCCCCGATAATTTCAAACGCTTCTGCGAGTTAGCGTCTTATGAAGTGTCTGCTTAGTTTCCGTTTTTAGCAGGAACTTCCGCATTTCAATTATCATATCAATTTTTCTAGCATTAGTAAAATCCTCCTTCAAATAAGGATGCCAATTAATGAATGATGCAAATATTAGTCGCATTTATATTTTTGCTTTTGATGAAGTTAGATGTACAGAACTTTGGAACTTCAAATTTATTTGAAGCTGACGCTTGTTCATTTTTGTTAGGTACAAATGAAATTTTAAAATTTTCGAGTAGAATATTTGAATAACACGGAAACAAGCAAATTTTTCAAAATTTACGTTCTCGGAAAACAAAATAAGTTGTACTTCTAGGACAATAAAATCCTTCATCTGCGCATAAGTGAGGTACTAGTTGTAAAATCAAGAACGTCTGGATAGCATTTTTTCGAAGTTGACGTGATTTTTGAAACCTGAAATAGAAATAGGGTCGTATCTAATTTTATAACTATTACTTCCTGGATCTTGCTATAAAGTGCTACTTTAAAGCCGAACCTGTAAGTTTTTTTTTTGTGAATTTTTGAAAAAATAATTAAAATTTAATCTAATCAATGATGGACAACTTTTTGAGACTCAATATTTCGAACATATTTCAAGGAACGAACTCGAGTCGTTTTCTTTTCTAATCCTTCCTGGCTTTACAAATGTGTTACTCGACTTGTAAAATTTCTTTGTCGATATGCACCTTAAAGAAAAAACTTCGTTTTCAATAAACTTCAAAATTAGATCACAAAATTACGAGCATGTAAAGTAGGAATATATTTGGTTTCCTTCATGTTTCACTTCTTATTCTGC